>JAUELE010260720.1:0-10386 GCA_031471655.1 Diodora aspera | reverse complement strand
CTTTCTTCAGTTTTGGGAATATATGGAAGTCTGACGGAGCTAAATCTGGTGAATATGGTGGGTGTTCCAGATGTTCGAAGCCACAATATTGGATTGCGTTCATCGCCGATTTGATGCATTGTCTTAATGGAACAACACCCCTTTTTCAGCTCTACAGGTCGCTTAACTTTAATAACTTCAAGCAGTTGTGTTAGCATAGTATGCTCCATGGATTGCCTTACCTTTTTGGAAATAGTCAATAAGCAGAATCCTTTGAGAATTCCAAAAGACTGAAGCCACCACCTTCTTTGGTGCCGGTGAATCTGGATGCGTCCATTGTTTGGACTGAACCTTTGTTTCAGGTTGAAAGCAATGGACCCAGGTCTCGCCCACTGTTACAAATCTGGCCAGAAACTTGAAGGGATCTACTTCAAAATATTGCACGTTGTTACGGGACATTAGGATTCTATCACGTTACTGATCTGTAGTCACTTGGCACACATCTAGCCTGTTTTCTTTGGGATGTTTGCTGTTGACGGCCTTTCAGATCGTGGATAATCTTCTAAGCTCTCTCTACCTCTTTTGAATTCAGCAACCCACATTTTAACTGTGGCCAGTGACGGAGCATCGTCCCCCAAGATAGGGACCATGTCGACATGTATTGCCGTGGGAGTTCAACCTTTCAGTTGCAGATACTTGATGACCGCCCTATCTTCTTTAATAGATATCACACACCAGATCAACAGAATGATATAGTGGATAGAGGAAACCTGTTCCCCGGTTGAATCTCAGGTACCTATGACACCCTCAGGTTGTGATATTTGTTAGGGGCAAAAGTTTGATCTACCTCTGTTCTTCTTTCCTAGTTTTAAGCTTAGAACGTTTTCAGCCAACCCTCGTATGATAACAGATCTGTCACGTGACAGTTGGGGAGAGATTAAAAATTGTTTGTGCACATGCAGGAGCTCGACTCAGGCCAGTAAATATAGTTACTTAAAAATCTTGTTGGATATAGGAATTCGTTTCGCCATCCTCCTCACTAGAGCACATCTCTCGAGTGTACGGCTTCAGAAGATTGGTATTCGTCTCTCTACATTACTTGCCTGTAATAAATTTCATACCAAAATATCACAAACCTCATTCATTTATTGTCAAATCCACCCAAACTACTTTGTTGACCAATCAGAGTGCAGCTGGTACTTTCTCTTGCTAGAAGACAATCTCCCGTGTGTTTTCGTCACCAAACGGCTTCAGTTTCAGTCTAAATATTAGATGTCACGTCACTATTGTCACTGCTTTCAGGCACCTGGACACTATGAGGCTTCCCTATCAGGGTTTTAGAAACACAGAATGATGTAAAAACAAAATGTCCATTTACGTTCTTCCAGCGACTGCTGCTCTCAGTATCACTATTGCGCCATATTGGACTGACGATACAGAGTACGTATGACGATACAGAGTACGTATGACGATACAGAGTACGTATGACGATACAGAGTACGTATGACGATACGATTACGACCGTACATGCTTCTTGTATAGTGATAACGTAGCTTAATAAATGATCTGTTTCTAGTCCCAAATCTTTTGTCCGTTTGGAGTTAAACGATGTTCGCAAATAATTAGGTTTGCTCCAAGTTGTCCATACATTTGAATTCATTCATAAATATCTGTGAAGAACACTGGGCGTTGATATTTTCTCTCTGCACAGACGAGGTCATATGTACTGTATGATATCGCGGCGAAATCGTGTATTTGTCGATTTCTAGTACAGCCAAGACGATGCCCCGATACACGTCTGAAATACAGAATTAATGAATAAACCATTGCCAGTGGTTATACTCTTCAATGCAATCACTAACGTAATATCAACTCAAAGGTTCCACATGCTGGAAACGCGGTCAGTCACAGTGAAATCAAGTCGGGCTACAAGTACTTGTAAGAACAAATCCGATAATTTTTTGTTTAGTGTATTTAGCATTTAATTCTTCAGTTTCGTTGTTAGTGTTTCTAGATTAAAATACGAGAGAGAGATAGTGAGAGAGAGAGAGAAAGAGAGAGAGATAAATTCAATATTAATTCAATATTATTTAATGGGATGATTGGTCCGACACCTGTGCGCGTGGAAATGCATGTGGTGTATGCACGATGTATATCGTTTTCATTCAGCAATGTTAGCAGACATAGTCGAATAAGGTGCGAATTAGGATATATGTAATAAAATCATTGAAATGTCGTGTTCTTATATTGTTCTAACTGACTTGAACGTTTTGTGATGACGTCCCAGTGAGTAGCTTGTATTGAGACCCTATTACTGAATACGCCATCACTGATTGTCATATTATTGTTAATTTTTTTTAACTTTATTGATCATCAAACATGGATGAATACTTTCTTTTGCCCCCTAGTTTATCTGTTCTAGAAGTGGATAGTGACAGAGACGTTGTTCTAGTAGTAACATATCTGTTCTGAAAGTGGATAGTGATAGAGACAGTGTTTAATTAAGTGGGCACATATGTGTTCTAGAAGTGGATAGTGATAGAGACGGTGTTTAATTAAGTGGGCACATATCTGTTCTAGAAGTGGAAAGGGATTGAGACGGTATTTTAGTGGCCACATATCTGTTCTAGAAGTGGATAGTGATAGAGACAGTATTTTAGTGGGCACATACAGTATCTGTTCTAGAACTGGATAGTGATAGAGACGGTATTTTAGTGGGCACATATCAATTTTAGAAGTGGAAAGTGATAGAGATGGTGTTTTAGTAATCATATCTCTGTTCTTAAAGTGGATAGTGATAGAGACTGTATTTTAGTGGGCACATATCTGTCCTAGAAGTGGATAGTGATAGAGAAGGTGTTTTAGTAATCATATATTTGCTCTGAAAATGAATAGTGATCGAGACGGTGTTTTAGAGGACACATATCTGTTCTAGATGTGGATAGTGATAGAGACGGTATTTTAGTGGGCACATATCTGTCATGGAAGTGGATAGTGATAGAGATGGTGTTTTAGTAATCATATATTTGTTCTGAAAATGGATAGTGATCCAGACGGTGTTTTAGAGGACACCTATCTCTTCTAGATATGGATAGTGATAGAGATGGTGTTTTAGTAGTCATATATCTGTTCTGAAAGCGGATAGTGATAGAGACGTTGGTTGAGCAAACAAACACAGAATCAGGTCATCCGTTTATAAAACATTTAATTTTTATCAAGAAAGTATTTGGCACCAAATACTTGTATAGCATCAGCGACATAAAGCACTACAATATTCAAATTGAACGTTTTAACTTTATCTGCTTGGACTCCGTAATGGATTTTACTAGCAGACGAATTAGCGTTAGGTGACCATTATAGCTTTTTTCGAGGGAGTCTGCCATACCCCAGCGGGTCGTTTCCACAGTGACGGTTCAGGGTGTGGTCACGGTCCACTGAGTTCACTCTCCCCAAGGTTTCACTAAACACCAACCGGTTAATCGAGCACACTCTCCACATTTTTCCAGTTTTACGATCATTGACTGGTTTGATTGCAGCTTGGGCATAGGTCCGGGGTCATAAAGCAAGAATATTGTCTTAAATAGGCTCTGAGGCACCCTTTTTGCGCAATCACATCCATTTTAATATCTGGTTGTAGTGCAATCTGAAAGATAACTGCTTGGCTTAAGTATTTGCAAATGCCCGAACAATCCATCATGAGTCCATCGAGACCTGTGAATATAATTGTCTTTTTTGACCCTTATAGAAATAAACGGCCGAGGAAAAAGCTTGTCTGTCTTCTATATTTTACTCCAGGGAGTTTGTAAAAAAATCTATCTATTTCGAATCTGACAAGATTACAATATTCTGGCATGAAAACGTTTAAAAACCTCCTCAGCGTGTGTGTCAGGATTTAGATTTGACAGTTTGGTGTCAGAGGTTTCATCTTTACGCCTTGGACGGTCGCTCGGCCTTATTCAACTTCCATACATGACTGTCTGTATCATGCAGAGAAAGATAGCAAACTAAACTTTCAGCAGCCTTTAGTAGCTTGTTAACTAAAGGAGCAACCATTTATTTTTTAATGGGGTGGGGTTGAACTATTAAAAAAATATATACATGTAGTTTGCAGACAATTGTGAAGAAAATAAATAGATTGCACGAGTCCAGAGTAAATAATAAATATATTGCAGAGATATATATACTGACATGCAAAAGAAACGATACCAAATGAGTTCAGTTATTTTCCCTTACGTCTTTATGTCTGCTTGGATTTCAGTGAGTGTAATTTGATTAACATCATGCCATTGATAAAACTTCCTAATCTTGAAGGCATATAATTATATCTCTTGCATATCCAACGTGTGTGTGTGAATTTATATAGTAGTCTCTCTAAATCTTGGTATATTTTCTTTTGCAGGCCAGTATAGCTTTCGTTTCATGTTTCAGTCCACCCCTATCCACCCCAGGCTGATCTGAAAGCATTCCACATGTATATGAACATCTAGACCCATTTCCACGTGAACTCGACTCTCTAAGAATGAAGATTATAATAGTCTATTGATAAAGCCCATACATGTAACACAAATGTGTAGCATACATACATACATGTACTATCCCGACTGTAGCACCAGGTTGGCTGGGCTACGTTTGCTTTCATTTATTGAATAGGTTTCAACACAGTAGCAAATATTACATCGTGTCAGAGTGAACTTTGATTTAAATTCGCCACTGCGCCGGTTCTCAAACCTACTGGGCAGTTACTGAACTGTTACACAATGTCACACTGCGACGGGTGCATTCGTTTTTGTTCAAATACAAACGTGTTGCATTATTCGAGTTTCAAATATAAGATCTTTGAACTGGAACAAACTCTTCGGACGCCGAAAGCGTTACCCGTGTCAACAACAGCGACAAAGGCAACGAGGTTGCATGAGAACTACCATTGCTTGGGTAAATGTTTGGGTAACGCTTCCTTTCGGTTTCCCCGATGAAAAGAAGAAAGATTAATGAAAAGTGATTTGCTGAAGATAAAAGAACTCACAAATATATGTCCATGATATTAATAACAGCAGTCTTGAAAGACTGGAGGAAACAAAGTCACTTATTTAGCAAAACATGATTACAAAACAATAGACATTACAATAGACAATAAACATGAATAGACATTACTTATTGCAATCACATGCTCCCTAGCAGTGTATTGCATCTGTGATATTGGAACAAATATCGAAATACACTGTATCTAGATACTGATGTATTTATTTCTAATTTTCGGGGTGGGGGCTGGTTGGCCCCGTGCACCTCGGGCTACCAATGGCGCTAAGGCTCTGTTTAAACAGACAATTAATTAGAATAAGGGGTAGAAATGCAGCCCATGAACTCTTTGGGTGAAACAATTTCTAGGAGCGTAGTTGTGAACAATCTCGTCATGCGTCTGTTTTTTTTGGGTCGACGGCTATGATGAGAAGGACATCGTCCGTCAGCCAAACAGACTATGATAGCGTCACGTGCTTGCGCAACGTCAAGAGACGCGCTTGACGAAGCAGCGTCCAGCTGTCTTTTGCGGGAGGAGAATAAGGACCCGGATAGAAAAAGGGGAGCGAAGGCAGGGTGGGGAGGAAGCGACAGAAACCGTGAAACGTAAAAACCTGTCATCCACAACGGACTTTTAGCATGACAAGGCTTATCGATGTTTATACATATACACCTAGTCCGGCTGCTCCATGACTATTTTTGTTAATTGTATATTTAAAGCATTTAGCCAGTCTACTAAAGCAAGTCTACCTAGCTTCTATTCCACATTCTATGAAACTGCATTGTAGGAGCAGGGCTCTTGAAGGAATAAAAGTTAAATATAATAAAATAATTTAAAATATTTCATAGACTATTTTTTGGTCTAATATACACTAAATTACCATCGGAATAAATACAGAGTTCTTGAATCGGGACAAAGCGTGACCCTACCAGTCAGAAGACTTATTTAGGGCAGCAGTGTATACGCCATATTAAATTATGATTGATAGCCCAGCACTACGGTTGACCCCTGTCCGCCAGGGCCGCGATCAGGACACGTTACCCAACAATGGGCAATTGCTGTGCTGTTCGCACTACCCTCTTCCCCACACAATGACGACTGTTTGTCTGTCTACCGCTGACAGCGGGCGCACTCGGTTTGAATACCCGCTTCTGGCCACGTAATAGTCCATCGTTCAGGTTGAGTCATAGCTCATTGCATACGGCCTGCAAATACAGTCAGGTCGGATAATAAAACGACAGTACCCCAGGACAAGCGTACAGCTGTTGCCCAAGTATCAAATCATTTAAAATTTCACTCTCACGCAACGAACTCTCTTTTTTATACCTTCTATCACGGGACCATGACGTCCGGCGAAATGCCCTAGACTGAGGAAAATTAACAAACATGCATTCGGAAACTTGACATTTAATCATGTGTTCATATTTAAATTAGTTAAAGCTTTAAGGCGTGTGTTGATTGTACCCGTCGTGTGTGTGACTTGCAATGGTGGCAGAGGCATCCGTGATGTGACGACGGGTGTACTTGGTGTGTGTGGGTGGGGGATAACCTTGTTACGTGGGGGAGTGAGATACTTCGTCATACATCATACATATTCTAAAATGTCGAAAAGTTTATTGCTGCATGGTCTTAAAGCTAAGTTCTATGGAAGCCTGTTTGTGCCACATTGAAAAATGTCTACAAACATCTACGTATACATGTATATATATGTACTTTCATTGAAAGTAACATTATCATCTACTTAGACGAAAGTAATATTATCATCTACATAGACGAAAGTAATATTATCATCTACATAGACGAAAGTAATATTACCATTTACGTACACGAAAGAAGTATTATCATCTACGTAGATGAAAGGAATATTATCCGTAAGGAGATGTAGTAATATTATCATCTACATAGACGAAAGTAATACTATCTGTACGTAGATGAAAGTAATATTACCATTTACGTACACGAAAGTAATATTACCATTTACGTACACGAAAGTAATATTACCATTTACGTACACGAAAGTAATATACCATCTACGTAGACGAGGTAATATTATCATCTACGTAGACGAGGTAATATTATCATCTACATAGATGAAAACTATATTATCATCTACATAGATGAAAACTATATTATCATCTACATAGATAAAAGAAATATTATCATCTACGTAGACGAAGTAGTATTATCATCTACGTAGATGTTCTTAGATTTTTTTGTTTCGCTGTGGCATTATTTTGTATGCTTCCATGGCATATGCCTCATATCTGGACAGACTGTTCGCAAAATTGTGCATAGGTGAGCGAGTGCTCAGATTTCAGGAACAATCCTGAGTGAGTGAGTAGCCGAAGTTAGCTATTATGTGTGTGTGTGAGAGAGAGGGTGTGTGAGGGTGGGTTGATGGGTGGGTGTGTGTGTGAGGATGTGTGTGTGTGTGAGTGACAGAGAGAGAGAGAGGCTGCTGGTATAATCAAAATCTATACTCACGAGAATTACTCAAAATGACCAAGTGTATATGTTAGAGTACGACTGGAAAATTAACGATTTCATGACACGTCTGAACGTTTCAGTTATTTCATAATAAAACGATTTGGGGAGGGAGTTCATGTAATCCCTAAAGTCTTCAGGAGTATCATGAAATCCCTAAACTGTGTTGCCAGGAATTTCATTACTTCACAACTGCAATAAACTCGTAGTGACACCTAATCCGCTCTGTCCCATCAAGTAGTTTAAATCACCTCAGAACGGGGTTTTCGTGAAACTACTGAAATGTTTAGGGATTTCATTAGTTGTACCTTCCAACCAAAACCATATATATCTATATGAAACACATATTTATATCATATAAACACACCTGTAAAGGAAGGTATGAATATTATAGCGGTGTCCTTAGCTGTGAACAGTTAATGTCTATAATTAACTTATTGTCTGTAATAATGTACCTTTTGCAACAAACATACCAGTGTCGTCAAGAATTCAGGAATTCCAATATGAGCGTAACAGTCATTCTGATGCATGTGTAAGCATATTTATCCAAATAGAAAATGTTAACATCTTGTTTGGGACTGTTTTCAGAGTAGGGCGAGAACGATCACCAACTGTTTCCATAATGCATCATCACAACCATCATCACCATCAGCAGCAGTAGTCATTCTCCCAGACCGTAGAGCATACAAAGAAAATGGAACCTGCCCAAGTCTAGATATTTAGCAAGTCTAGGAATTCTCAGCACTAGGAATTAGGAATCTCTCTGGGCTCCTTTTCTGATTTTATTATTTGGGTTTTCTTTTGGTATTATGAACATAATTGTGTAGATTAAGTTTAGGTGGTAGGTGGCGCTGCACGGTGACGACACGTCCAGTTGGAGAGCTCAAATACATCTATCCAATTCGACAAGATGAATTTTTGTTTTAACGGGTAATAAAGTTTTTTATCTCATATTTCTGGGACTAAATGTTAGTCTACGTGGTAGTAGTAGCTACGTTCTAAGAAGGAAAAACAGATAGCGACGACAGCTGGGAGATGACCACATAGGAATAAACGTCTTTCATCAGAATGATTAATTATGAAATCTATATCTGAAATGCTAATATCCTAAGACGTTTATATGACCTGGAAGTGGCCGAGACAAAGGTTTTGTGGACGTCGCGTCGTGCCTCCAGAGTTGGTTTAGTGATCCGTGACGTGTAGAGACTCCGCCCTGTTTGCTCTCTCGTGCGAATACACGACGTACGTTGAAATGATGTACAGTGATCATACACATGGGCTGGAAGCGAACACAGCCAGTTAATCGAGTTCCACACCTGCACATGTTACTGAGAGATGCATCTGACCTGAATGCTAAATGCGCCGAGTTTTTACATGCAAGCCAATGAGAGAAAAGTATAACTTCGAGAATGTTAAGATCGTCTAAGATTGAACAAGATTAACAAAAAAACTCGTTGAATCCTTTTACATTTGAAATCACCAACATTCAGATCTGCAACGGTAAGTAAAGGTATTTTAAGGCTGCTTCGTTTGTTCCAAACTTCTTTCAGAAGCTACGATCTGATGAGTGTGTTCCTGACAGCATTCCTTGGAAGAGCAATGCCTCGTTAAATTGGTACCAAGTGTTTTCAATTAACGCCAAAGTAAAGCTCTCTTAAACGGGGAGACGGTTACAGTTCCCGAACGGAGACGAGAAAGATCGCAATGTACCCTGTGACCGGGGAACACCGAAGTTTTGTTAAAAGATAAGTTCCGACTGCCAGATCCATGGCCTATCTAGTTTTGTTTATAGCCTTCTTTCTTTTAAGCTGGAAATATCCACTGGTCTTTGGGAAAATATCCTCCAACGCTTCGTTGACTCTTGGCAATTCCGAGAATCGTATTCCCAGCTGGGATAAAGAACGAAGGTTGGCCGATTTCTTTCCGAGTGATCCACTGACCTCAAGCGTTTACTGACGAACCTTGATCACCTCGCCACAACTGTTCGCATGTATGGATAGTAGATTAACCCAAATAACTCGGTGCGAGATCACAACACTATACTAGGTTTGTTCACATGATCTATAAACCACGAATGGATATAGAGGGTAATCAGTTTTATAATCTCGAGTGCTAGTCAAACTTATTTCATAATACTGAAGTTTAAATGGTTCCTTTCAGTATTTACCCAAAATTATAATAACGCATGTACTGTGAAATATGTATTCTAGCAATGTCTTCTCTTAAACCGCGATAAAAGACAGCAGAGCTCTTTATGTCTCCCAGTATATTTTAACACACTCTCTTACTATACACAAAACATACACTTTAACACATTATTTCACTATACGCAAAACATACACCAGAACATATACACACTTTCACACATTCGCACCATATATAAAACATACACCAGATCATAATCCACACTTTCACACATTCGCGCCATATATAAAATATACACAAGAACATAATACACACTTTCACACATTCGCACCATATATAAAACATACACCAGAACATAATACACACTTTCACACATTCGCACCATATATAAAACATACACCAGAACATAATACACACTTTCACACACTCGCACCGTATATAAAACATACACCAGAACATAATACACACTTTCACACATTCGCACCATATATAAAAAACATACACCAGAACATAATACACACTTTCACACATTCGCACCATATATAAAACATACACCAGAACATAATAAACACTTTCACACACTCGCACCCTATATAAAACATACACCAGAACATAATACACACTTTCACACACTCGCACCCTATATAAAACATACACCAGAACATAATACACACTTTCACACATTCGCACCCTATATAAAACATACACCAGAACATAATACACACTTTCACACATTCGCACCCTATATAAAACATACACCA
>JAUELE010260709.1:0-10387 GCA_031471655.1 Diodora aspera | reverse complement strand
GTCCCTTTTCTTGATGTGCCTCTTGCACATCACATTGCGCTATGGCTGAAATATTGCCCCTTGCAATGTAAAAAATCCATTTCACTCACAATGTTGAGTTGAAGGGCGTAAATTCTGACGAGAGACTGAGGGCCTCACCATAACATTTTGTAGAACACAGTGTTTGGTGCGTTCTGGCTTAGTGCAACACTTACTTGATTAAGGTCTTTGAAAAGTCACAAAATATATTAAAATTGAGCAAGGTACAACTTTTTCCCATATACTTTCCCGGTTTTAGGGGGTGCAAACCAACTCCGCTTCCCCCTCCTTTAATCCACCGATGGTTTTGCCATGAACTGATAATGTCGATATTTGGTTTGATTTTGATCAAGGCGTGAAGTTTTAAAACTCATTTTCTAATGATATGCTCAAAGTTGCGCCTGGACTTCCTTTCCGACTGGTGGTTCAACGCACAGCAAGAGATTGTAACACTAACCGTAACCGGGTAACCATTATTTAGTTCCTTTCTCAAATTACACATTGACTTATGGTACTTATGGCTTGACCAGCGTGACTACTGCTAATATATCTCTCACATATTCCATCCCTGTATAACACGTATGCCAGTAGTACATGAGTCAAAATTCGATTAATATCATTGCCATACAGACTGTCATTAAACATGTGTATATATGTGTGTATATTATCAAAAAGAGGTTGGAACTACTTATCTGCTGACAATAATGACTACCATTACTTTTTATACATACAAAATGCATGCAGTTATATAATCTGTTTGAAGTAAAGTAACATTTTGTATTTCTTGCAATTTATAGTTGTGCCTTATCAAATGCATTAATGGAATTCTCTAAAGTGCTGGTTTACGAAACTTAAAGATCCTTGGAAAGACAATACCACAAGAGAAAGTGTTAAATAGTATACGGTGCAATCAACGAGAATTCACTCTTTCCTAAGCCCAAGAAACGTGTCATACGGAAGCCTCACAATACAAGACATATGTTGAAGTGAGACACCCCTCTGCCATGAGGTCTCTCATACAGAGGAAACATAGGACAAAGTCATCCATATCCCCCGCCACGGACTTGTTTAGTTAAATTTTAAGTAGCTGAACAACTTGTATGTGACATCTTATCAACTATCTATTGCTTTCAGCAGAACTACTTGTGATATAGTATCAACTATCTACTGATCAAAACAATAAATAATTTAAATATGGGAACAGTTACTAAAGGATCTAATTAATCACAAAAGCATCAAGCATTAATGCAAACCAAGAAGGTGACATGTATCAGTATTAAGTTAGCACAGAAAGCCAGTCACTTCATGGACACATTTACATATGTGAACAAACGTTACTTCCATTTTAAGTCAAGAGGAGAAGACATAGATTTATAGTGGGATTTTGGCAATTTTTCAACCATATGTTGGCTCTTGTTAGTTTAGTGCAGGAGGAAAGCCTGCATGACTAGTGGGGAGCCGGATGCAATGACATGTGTAAATATACATCCCGTCAGAACATACCTGAAAATATGTTGGAGCTTCAAAGAAGTTACCAGAATCTACCCCGGAGCATAATCTGGAAGGTTTTAGGATCTGAACCCCATGATGTCCATATTTTATTCAGTAATATTATCTGTTAGATGCCGGATTCTACAAAAAGGAGGAGAAATGAATTTATAGTTTGACTCTGCAATTTTTCAGCAATATACCCACTTTCACCAGATTAGTCCAGGAGGAAGGCCCGCAACACCGATGGGTAGCTGAATGCAATGATGCGGTGTAGCCTGCATGCGAGCTATTGTTGGTAATGACGAGCCAATAGTGATATCACAATGTGACTACTGCAGAGAAATGTGCTGATCCGGGAATCAAACCTATGAACTTCTGGTCAGAGGGCAAACCCTAAACCGATTGAGCTACCCCGCTCCCCCCATTTTTAGTCCGAGAAAAGTGCACACAAAATGTACATATATGCTTTATACATTGATTTAAATAGTAAAATTATTTGATTTGATTTGTAGTGAAACTGAGCAGTTTTTCAGTCATAACAGTTTGCCAGAAGAAGGCTGCGTCACCTTAAGTGAGGTGAAATAGATTTATAGTGGGACTCGGCAATTTTTCAGCGATATGCCCACTTTTACCAATTCAGTGCCGGAGGAAAGCCCGCATCACCAGTGGGAAGCTGGATGCAATGATGTGGTGAAACCTGCGAGCTACGGCTGATACTGGCGAACCATTGGCGATATCACAATGTGACAGTGCGTCATTTTATGACTGCGTGCAGAAATAGTGACTACTGCAGAGAAATATGCCGAGCCCCTCTTTTTAGCTCAAATAATTTCACATCTGAAATCTGTTTTGCAACATGAAAGAACCTCAATTCAAATCATTAGTTTTGGAATGTGTCCCGGAAAAAAGATTTTGCGACGGACAGAGTCAAAGATCAAATTTGTTTCCATGGAAACAGAAAAAATAAATATTGTGCAACATCCAAAGTAGCAAAAGGCACATCTACAGTATCTGCAGGAAGAATGTAGCAAGTTGTGTAAACCAATCCCTCATGGTTTTCGAGATGTGTCCCGGAAACGATTTTGGGACGGACAGAGTCTAAGTCCAAAATTTGTTTTCATGGAAACAGAAGAAAATAAATATTGTGTAACATCCAAAGTAGCAAAAGGCACATCTACAGTATCTGAACGAAGTATGTAGTAAGTTGTGTAAAACAATCTCTCATGGTTTTGAAGATCTGCTCCGGACACACGGACGGACGGACAGACGGACAAACCAAGCCCATTTCAATATCCCCCGCCAACTTCGTTGTGGCGGGGGATAATAAGGATACCAGAAAGTATTTCTCGATTCTGTTATCATCAGTACATTTTACAAACACATAGACCATGACCACGCTGTCATACCCAGGTAACTATGTCTTTCATCGGGAACGTGTAGTTTCTCACCTGTTTCAGTACATACCCCGACTCATCTACAACAGTGTAACAAAATAACGTACAATGGTATAGCGAGGGTCCATATTTGACTGTGCAACAAAATTGCTTGAAGAATGTGTGCTGACGTCCAAAGAAAACTGCACACTTCAACTATAAAACTTTTAAAGCACAGGTGACATATCTACAAAACTATAAATTCAACTTTTCAAATTTCCAACGTTGTAAACAGCAGATTTAAATCTAACGCTAATTTCGATATGTCAAAAGATTTATTAGTTCAACCCGTAGGCGAAGACTCGCGCCTCGCTGACTCTACACTTGTGAATATTTCAAATTATCTTAATGCTCATCTTTATGTACCTCAAAGCTGTTTCAATAATGCTATTATATAAAGCATACCCATACAAGTGAAGCTCCCTTTTAAAACCCAAGCTTTAAGATCCAGAGATAACAGCTTGAACTGATGTTCAGAGGAAGTTAACATCCTCAAAGGAAGACTGTGATGCCTCTGATAACCTAGATGGGTGTTCTGCGTCCAGAACAAAGTCATCGTTTACCTGTATACTAGCCTTACTTTAAGGCTTTATTGGAAAAAAATAATATTTTTGTATGTAGACTCAACAAATATAATACACTCGTCATTGAGGTCATTTGTAACATCGCATTGCGGATACAGGTGTCTCATGTATAACACTAAGACAATGGATTATAAATATTCATGGAGACTTGTTAAAGTCTAGGTTTGTACTATCACTATATCTATCTGTAGCCGACAGAGGGCCACTTAAATCTTGCTTCTTTTTCACTTTACAAACCTCTTTGGTTCATGGTTACTGGGAAACCGAGGACTTTGGGGCGGGGGTCCCTCGAAAGGACATGGTTTTATTGTCATACTGTGTTTTTAATAGTCTATACGAGAGTATTATTAAATTGTTCCGTATCTTTGTGCGGCTGTGCTTGACTGCTGTACGTTGTATCTGATGGATGACGGGTATACTTATCAACTAGTTGTGCTTCGAGTATTTATCATGTTTAACCAGTGAATGAAATATTTGTATAAGTGAACATGAATGCATGGCTGATTCAGAAGATGAATGTTTATGTTGATGACTACAACAAAACGAAATATAAAACGTTGAAAGTGTTGTCATCAAAGCAAATACAACCAATTATGTTTGATATATTTGTTGATTATCATAACCTTCTCGTTATCTTGTCTATTCTGCATGCAAAGAGAGTGTTCATCAAAGGGTTTGACTGGGAGGAGTCAACACCGACAAAATTACCGGGATTGCCTACAACTTGGGCTTGTAGAGTGCATTGTTGTATTTCTATATTTAAATGTATTTTTTCTAAGAATTATCGCATTAAATAATCATTCATGAAGAAAACCCGAAGCATAAATTCAGAATTTGTACTATTTTCCTCGCAGATATATGAAGAGTAGAGTTGAAATGATGTTCTACGTTGCAAGGGCAATATTTCAGCCATAACGCAACGTGATGTGCAAGGTGCACATCGAGCGAAAAGACAATTCATCAAAGGGATCGATAGAAAGGAAAGTGAAAGCAACATATCCCTTTTTTAGTCGCCTTGTACGACAAGCATTGGGGACTATTCTATCTACGTGACCCCACGTCACTCCCCAGAAGGCCCACGGAGTAGATATATGAAGAGGGTTTATGAATTGTTGACTGTGATATTTGTTTGTTTAATGCCATTTGAAACGTTGACATAAGATGCCTTTTCTTGCCAACTAACAATAATGCTTTTCTCATTTTAGTTGTCACTACAAGCACGCGGACACAGCGCAGTTGTCATGATCGGACAGTGAAATGATCTTGCTATATTTACTGGACAGCCTGTCTGTGTGCCTCTCTGTTTTGTAAACGCATAAGTAGTATCTTCAAAATTCGGCATTGAAGCGGTATAGCCAAAGGCCGAGGCCGATGGAATGGGCTGCTAGACACCCTGTCTAAAAGTGTATGTAATAGGGAGATAAGGCCGTCTTGCACACAATATACCAGTATTTTCCCCATATTACAACCTGAACTCTGTCAGATGATGCAACTGCTCTCTGGTTCTTCAGAATACCCCATCGTAGCGACCTCGGTCTTCAACAGGGTAACTAGACTAAAACAATTAGTCTATGAATTAATTTAATTATTATATTATATTTAAATGTTATTCCTTTAAGAGACTGGCTTCTATAATGCACAGTTTCACGTGGAATAGAAGCTAGCTAGACTTGCTTTTGTAGACTGGCTAAAGGCTTTAAATATATAATTAACAAAAGTCCACAGTCATGAGGCAGGACTCCAGGGCATCCTTTCGACTCCGATGTGTTTCCGTAAAAATTGGTTGAATCCCCACAGACGCCCGTTCAGGAATGAACCAGTGGCCAAAAGTGAAACCTAGCGTAGTCCCTGTAATTGCTTGTCCCTGCAATTTAAAATCGCTGTCGAGTCGCAAGGGGAAAATATCTAGTCAACAGGTGTAAGCGACCACCACTACCAGTCGCTTGCTGAAGAGTTGCAGAACATCAACGTCTGATTTCTGGGCGACTGGAATTCCTTGGTGGAACATTGGTTGCCTGACGGCTCACACTCAGCAACGGATTTCACGATTGTCGCGGTTTAAACTTGCAACGACAATCAATTACAAATTGTCAGTCTACGTTAGGCTTAATAAGGGTAAAATCCCATTATTCTTTCACTGAAATGTGCTCATAGTCTAGGTTAACCGTATTAACGAGGTCGTGGATCACCCCAGGTAGCCGATGCAAGTACATTTGCTGAGATATATAGCATTATGTATACTCAATTTAAGATAGAGGCAATTGTTTACAAATGTCTGCAACAAACCGGACTCTCGGGCACTGCCGGGAAACCGAGCTATGAAATCACGTGACTTTACAAAGATCAAAACTACCTGAGTAGCGAAAGACGTCTTTTGATTCGGGGAGTAACGTTTGAAGATGTTTTCTTTTTCGTTAACTCTTTGTACAAATTGTCAAAACATCAACTCAAGCGTGGTATGTGTACATATTCAGGTGGCTGTCTATCTCTTTTTATTGATGCAATGATACAGAAGAGAGTGCAATTCTCTGTGTCTTAGTGGTTGTTACTGAGCGGTCCACCTACATGCGTAGCTTTGCGTCTCTGTCACAACCATCTGTGCAGCATGCTGAAAAGGACAACCCTTCTGGAAGTAAACCAGACCAGGTTGCATACAGTGTGGTTTGGTCTGGATCATCCTCGAAATCCAGGGTATAATGACTTCGCCAGCATCCGTCATTATACCCTTGATGTACTCCTATTCACAACAGTCGTTTTGTGTATTGGAAAGTCCAAATCTGCTAAATACAACCAATGAAATGTCGCTTTCACTGCAGGAGATATAACCCTTGATAAATTTAAACACATAACGTCTTTGCTTCGCCGAATGCTAGGAGAGACGCGCCACATGATTGGACGCAAGCTTTTGCTGTGGAAACTTCACTGATTGGTCAAAACCCCCGTTAAAACGATCGTCGTGAATACGAGTGATTCCAGGGTATACTAATTATGAGAGTCATTTATTTATACCATGGATTTCGAGAATGGGTCTAGATATGAAAAGCCAAAAACACAGGTAGTGTCGGCTTTATACAAGTTGGGCCAATTGGGTTGGGGGCTAGAATAATCTACTCTAGTCTTGTCGCGTAGCCTACATACAACAACACAGTGCAGGTTTTGCAGAGCTCAGTAACGATTATAATTGTCTCCTGAGTTCTTAAAACGTTAATATTTTTTTTAAACTTTGTATATACTGGCGTCCAAAAGAAACTATGCTGTAAAGAATTTCAGAGTCGACTGAAAAAAATAAACGAGTGTTGGCTTTTTTTTTAGATATATCTATTCAAGTGAGAACAGATTCAGCACGATGGGAACCAAATGAGACTCACAAAATAAGAACATTTTTAATGAACAGTGATATAAAAACAGGAGTTGATAAGGCTGTAATCACTTTTTCTGTATCGTTTCTTTTGGACTCCAGTATATTTTGATGTTGATCTAACCAAACAGTTTCCTACCAACATAGTTTCTATACAACAATACTGACGTTATAATGTCGACAGGACAACTTTGTGAATTTGCTATAGTTGCTTTCATGGTTTTGGAAGACATTTTGATAATGTCAAAATACTATATTTTAAAATTTATTATTATTTGATAAGATAACCCTAAACTAACAATTAGTCCAAGAAATAAGTTTAATCTGCAAAAATTATTTACATGAAATAATAAAATATTAAAACCAGAAAAGGAGTGCAGGAATATTCCTAATTTCCTAGTGCTGAGAATTCCTAGACTTGCTAAATATCTAGACTTGAGCAGGCTCCATTTTCTGTGTATGCCCTAGGATCTGGGAGACAGACTAAGATTACCCTGATATATGCAGATACATGTATTACAAGTCTTTATGCGCTGGTCGCGTGTCCTTTCAAGTTGTGTTTGCATAAATTAAATATTTTCAAATATTTTTCAATTGACACAAATATGACCAGTCAGCATTCTTTATTTGACACGAGTCACAAATCTTGTTTGATGAACACAATGGTCTCCTTTAAACATTTAATCTAATGTCTATTAATCACATGAGCAATAAAGGATTTGCAGTCAAGCTTGATGGTTCCAGTCAATACCATAAGGTGTTGTTAAAGAAAAGGACAATAACAATATTCTAAATTCAGAAAACCCTTTGTGTTGTTTTCATTTGAAGTGCATTATTGCTCTCATTGCAATAAAACACTTCAACCGTTCTCATTTTTCAGAACAGTAACAAGCATAACACATAGTTAGTCCCAGAAGCGCAGCTGGAATTGCCTGCAAGCAATTAACGGTGTTCACACAACAGAGAACCTCAATAATTAGTATCCGGGACATAACATGACAGAGAGTTTGGCCGAGTTCAGAGCACGGGTTTTTAACCAGGAACACTAATGCAATGACTATGTGCTGACCAACATCCCGTGCCTTCATCTGGCTCCTCTTTGTACTATAGGATTAATGGCGGCAGTATTCAATTAACATTGATTTTCACGTCACTCTCTGAATATTTATCGTCCTTCAATTCTAACTGTACATCAGTTGAACCTTCCATGCATAGAGTACCAGAACCCCAGCGTACACTCAGGCAGGCTCGTTTCTAGACTTTCCTGAAAAGCAATTCATTAGCACATCAAAGGGACCGCGAAAGTCACGTGATCAAATTGCCGGATAACGAAGAGGTATGTGTTGCCATGAAACGAATGATGTTTCAGTCACATTAAATTCAGATTTTATTTTTTTTATGCCGGGATGCTCTTAGTCATTCACAACACATAACAAGACTGTGACGACAGGCAGCGGAAAAGCCAGAGTTCATTAAGCGTTTCCGGTTAACGAAATTCGGTTTCCTAATTGAATCAGAAAATCAACTCTTACTCTCATTTTGCAAGAAAATAAGGATATATTTGAATTGGAAAGAAATAGCAACAAATTGACAACAAAAATAAAAATGTACATGAACCTCAACCAATGATAACGTCAATAGCAATACTGATAACATTTTTGAACAGTGTATGATGGATACACTATTGATTCCAGGAATTAGACATTTGTTTCGGAAGATAACTGCATGGTCAGAAGATTTACCTTGGCAAGCAAAAGAACTGCTAGTTTGCTCGCATTGTCTCGAAGAAATCAATATTATGAATTCAGATACAAAGTAAATCGAAGCGATATTAAGTCAAGTTTTATTACTTGTCATCTGGTATAGCTTATTTTGCCATGAGGTGGATTTTGTCATTGAGGTTAACTGGGCGTCGTTGGCTCATCGAGTCATAACTATGAGGGTGAAGCAATAAGTTACCTGAATTATATTCACGGATCGAAGTAAACCAGCCAACTCGTATTACTGACATTATCTAATTTCAGGGAGATTAAAACAAGACCATGTTAAGATCAGTTTGGTGTATTGTACGTAGAGGAAGCAATGAAACATCAGAAGCTGGAGTTGTATTTATCTGAGTGTGTCATATATACTGACGTCCAAAAGAAAGTATACCAATTTTGAGAGACTACTGAATAAATTCACAAATGCGTTGGATATACAAGAGCTATCCCTTCAAGACTTGGAAGGTTTATCAATGAGATGAAGTCAATCAAATTACACTCACCGAAATCCAGGCATCCTATTGATCAACTATGGCATAAAGACGCCAGGGAAAATAATTGAAATCATTTGATATACTTTCTTTTGGACGTCAGTATATAATGTACAGTTTATGATACTAGTATTCATTTCACACAGATAGCACCAGACCTATTTCAGGGTTCGGGAACACGTATCCAACTTTAACATAGCCTTTAATTGATACATACATGCATGTACATATATGTGTTACAATTAATCTTTAAACAATATTGCTCTTCTGGGAATAAGTTTCTTGCTTCAACTGTGTCTCTTACATGTACAGTAGACTAGACTAAGGAAATAGAGTCATCAGATATCAAAAGAAGAGTCTATGCTTTCAGTTTTGACAAAAGTCTAACGTAAAATAACTCGGCTAATTTGAAAACATTGGTTAATGGTACAGGAAAGTTATGAGGTAACACGACATTATCATTCATGTTTGCTCAGACATAAAATTGAAAATAAAGCCTTTGTAACACAGACTTATTGCACACGTCAGCTGTAAGCTTTATTTATATTTGACAATACCCGATTGTTACTCCTGATGTTCAGCAAGATGGCCGACTTCCGGTAAACATTTACATGTAGCGTGTCAGTATCGGTTACCGTAAAGTATATTACGCACCGGAAAGACGATAACAATCACACGGAGATGTTCTTTGCATTTATAACAACATTATAACTGTTGTATTTGAATTACTCATTGCATGACTTTTACGACGTTCCTGTGATAATGTAATATCTTTCCGGTCCTGTATGAAGACACGCTGCCATAACGTAGGATGTCTGCTGTAGCTTATTTAGGAAGACAATAAACTCTTGTTCGTATGCTATCATTCATGAATTTCAATATATATTTTGTGTAAAGTTGTATTTAAACTTCCTATTTGAAAACACGTTTTTCTTGATTTGATTCGTCTGTGTAAAGATGTCACGGGGTTTTGAGAATACTGGTTAGCGAAACATCCATGGTTAAAAAAGTGGCTGTTCAGCTGTTTTATCTAAGACAACTGTTGAGGGCGGGATTGAATTGATTTTTAACGTCGCTGCGGGCAATATTTCAGTCATAGCGCGACGATGCTGAGCGTTAGAGAGTCCTTAATTTGGTCACGTGTTGTCTTGCAGCGATGGAGGGAAAATTTCATTAAAGTTGGATACGTGTCCAAACTCATTGTTTTCTTTTCACAAAACAACCTTTGGAATGATAAATATACATAAAA
>JAUELE010260698.1:0-10387 GCA_031471655.1 Diodora aspera | reverse complement strand
TCGTTTTTCAAACGGGGGGTCCGGACCCCCTGGACCCCCCCCCCCCTCCCCCGGATCCGCCATCGACGAATCAGCGGCTTATTCTTTGGGAATGACAAATGACATTTTGTGCTGGAGGCCAAGTGTCGAAGATAATGAACGTGGGAACAGTGGGGGTTCCGGGAACTTCCGTTATCGTGAGTTTTCCCAATTCTCGAGGAAAGAAATGTAAAGGTTTGAAACCATATTATCTCTATACATCTTGAGAACATGAAACTACTACCACTCAGCGTTTCTGAAACACAAGTATAGTTGAGGAGGAAGATAGGGGTCCAATGCACCCCCATGATACATTTTTTTTAACTGCATTTTTACAATCCCTGTGGTGTGTGGGAACATAATTTATTTTGTTCCCATTCTAAAACATGTCCCATGTGGGTCGTTTAGCCGTTTTTTTGTCCGCCATCTTGGATTTCTTGGGACGCAAAAGTAAGTGGTAGGGGTAATATAAAGGACCTTTTCGCATAGAAAGAAATATTCAATTAGGGCATCGATGAGTCACCAGGGGTAGAAAGGTCCCATTAAAGGGCCACTAAGTCAAATTCACGCCCATCCTCTTTGTCATCCACCCTGCACCTAAGTGAATGAATCTTTTGGATTCTACTTTGCTTGAAGTAAAGTGTACATGTATAGGCAGTTTTTGAAAACTAAAACAAATTATTTAACTTCAGTACAACAACATTAGCCCTTGCCGCAAAAATACCGAACATATTGAAAAATGACTTCAAAACCTTCGCATAGATCTCCTTCATAGAGAAATATGTTTTATTTGTGATGGGTTGACCAGACCAACTGCATTTTTCCGATGTTCCATCTGTTTTTTCTCATACTTTTTCAAGTGCTATGTACAGTCACCAACATTGAAAGTCTTAGATAACTTTTGCTGTAGTTTCAGATTACTCATGTTTCATAATGAGGTACTTATATCATATTTACGAACATCAATGATCCATCTTTAGAAAAATTTGACATCATCATGGTAAGTTTAATAGTGTATGAGATATGGGGGTCGAAAATTTTGATTGGGGGGGGTGGGGTGCGGCGTCCCCCCCCCTCCCATTTTTAGATGGATATAACTATTAGGGGTAGGTCAAATTGTATTTCAAAATCTACAGCAACAGTTCTCTAAGAATGCCAATTTTCGTGACTGTAGCACTTACGAAAATGGGAGAAAAACATATGGAACTTGGGGAAAATGCAATTTTACTTTCCTGTGAAAATATGACCAAAATGTCCAGATGATGTATCTATGTAACCAATGGGTTTGGACGTTCTTTATATCTCTGGACATACAGTAACATATACATTTACAGTTTTTCCTGAGACAGTCCGGTTCATTAACTGGTCCACTTGGCGTGGAATGACCCAGAAGCAAAACAAAACTGTGTTTGTGCGATATACTCACATCAACATATTTCAGTTAACATTCTCGAGCATCGCCTCTCGTCACCTAAATGTCTATCAAATGTTTATGATGGCCATTGCTATTCAGCTATGTTGTTTCGATTCATAAATTGTTATGTCCACCCAAAACAACTTTTCTGATTGTGCGAAAAGTGCGTGCATTTCTGAAAAAAATGATGGATCTATTGCTTTGCTTGTACGTCTTGACTTGAGTGCAGTATTTGATACTGTTGACCATGATCTGATGTTTTATCGTTTGGAACATGATTTTGGTATTTGTGGTACTGCACTCAACTGGTTCAAGTCGTATCTGCAGGATACCCAGGCCATGAACATCTTTAAGTCAGATTCAGACAATGTATCATCTTGGATGTTCAATAGCAGATTGAAACTGAATGATGACAAAACCGAGTGTCTTTTTCTTGGTTCCATTTCTCGACGATCTGAAGCGAACGTGTGCAAATATACTAATGTGTGCATTTATACTCACGTGATTAAATGCCTGCATGTGAACAGGGTTTAAGAATGACCGTTGCCAAAATAGAAAAGCAACGAAGGTTTTTTTGTTTTGTGTATCCTACTATGCATTTAATTTCAGGGGTTTTGTTCGAAGTGTTTTTTCAAGGGACCTTTGTCAAAGGGGGCTTTTGTCCGGACCCCTGAAACAGTACTGACGGCCTTCATGCTTCTATTGTTCACATTTTACGAATGACAAATTTGTTAACGATTCGTTTTTCAAAGGGGCCATTTCTGGTGGCTAAATTTTAATTGATCTAATATTCATATTGGGACGGGTCTGTAACAGACAAGCTGTCTTTTCTTTCAAAGTTTTAATCGCAAAACAGTTCGAAGTCATGCACAAATATCTGACATCGCCCAATCGCATGTTCAATACAAGAGTCATTTTTGCATCCAGATTCGCATTCAAGTTCGATCTCTGTATAAATAAGAGCGGTAAACCACCTTGCACGGTCCATCGCAGAAAACGAAAACAAAACTTTCAGTTGTTATCACAAAACCATCATTGAGTCCAACTATTCCGTTCTTGACCACGTGCGAAACAAAGACAAAAGACAAAGTTCGATAACTCTAGGTCAAGCAGAGAGAAAAACCACACTTAAAACAAAACCACTGCCGATGCTGCAGATACAAGGTCCACCAAAAGTAATCAACGATAATACTCTGGTACCACTGGTGCCCAAATGTAAGTTGAGCCTTGGGTTGCACCTTGGCCTCGCAATACGTCCAAAACGTGCAACTGCTCACGGAGGGATGGCAGTCATGTACATGAACACTGTGTTCTCACCTTGCGCACTTCTGGTGTGATTGTTTCAAGAGTCATGCGTTCATTCATATACTTCAACCCCGTGCGGCTTCCGGGGAGTGACTTGGTGTCACTTGGATAGAATAGGGCCTCAGTAACCCAATGCTTGTCATACAAGGCGATTAAAATGGGGATCTTTTGCTTTCTCTTTCTTACTATTGATCCTGTGTTGTCCCTTGTCCGGATGTGCCTCTTGCACATCACATTGTGCTATGGTTGAAATATTGCCTCCTGCAGTGTAAAAATTCATTTCACTCACTCCTGTTAGTCTGTCAGATTTTTATGGGCTTGATTCCCACACAGGTACCTCCTCTCAGTCCAGAGATTTCCCCTGACAGCAACAGGTGACACATACTGTGTTGATATAGCTGAAAGATTGCCATAAATCATGTTAACTGCAAAATCACTCACTCAGTTGATTGAAGTGAAGCATGATATGGTGATGTGGATATAATGTGTGAACTTAGCAATCAATGTCCTGAACAGTTGTGAGGCCAACTCTTGTCAATTTTTCAATCTCAGATACTTTCAGTGTTTACTTTTCTTAAGCACAGCAATCAAAGCCTCAGCTGGTATACCATGGTGATGTAGATAAAATATTGCCAACAGTTATACAAAATATTTCTTCACATCATTTTGCTGAAAACATACAACTTATGCAACATCATATTTCCAAATATTGGTATGTAGTATCAAAATTATTGAACAAATGTGAGAAGAATGTTCAATTTATATTCTAGGAAGAAAACTATTTGAAAAGAGAATACAGATGTGTGTTTTGGGCAGTTGTAATGGACACCCCTGGCTGTCCGTGCCCTCCTCTCATGAATGGACCAGTTGCTTATTGTTGTAAATTTTCGGCTAATCTGTACCATTCAGTCTGCACTTGAGTTGTCCAGATGGCTTCCTTGTGCTTGACCACCCCCAGACTGACCAGTAAACACTGGCTGGAGCACTCTGGTCACTGAATCTGAAGAGGCTCTCTTTGGGTTGGCTTGTTTGCTTGTCTCTTGCCTTGAGATAATGTCATTGCACTATGACTGAAAATAACCCACAACAATGTTAAAAACAATTTCCCTCACTCAATCCTGTGATAATATTGTGCTGTGATCATTAAACTGCAAATGAATCATATTGAACTATTCATAATTAATGACAGTTGAAGACTGTTAAAATGACAGTTACAGTTCAATTGAATTTCCATTTCAGGGAAAGAAAACTTTCAAACAGTTTTCTTACAGTTTTTGGTAAGATTCACTTCAGTAAAAGTAAGACTTGTACAGAAGGGATGATAGTGATCTAAGTACTTTTATCCTTTGTATCCCACAATTAATTTCCACTGCTATATATAGGACCCTGAAGTTCATTGAGATGATATACTTCACAGATAGCTGAAAGATTGCTGCAACTTTATATTTGACATCTCTCTAATGTTTCTGAATAAGGTTACAAATTGACTGGGGCTTAGGCTTCCTCTGGAACTTGTTACAGATCACTGGTCTGGCATAGCTGATCTTGGACATGATCATAGACATTCCGGACAGATTGTCTCCCCTGCTGGATATTCCAAACAGATTGTCTCCCCTGCTGGATATTCCAGACAGATTGTCTCCCCTGCTGGCAGACAGATGAAGTACATACTGTGAAATCTGCAAGTTATGACTGGCACTGACAAATCAAGGTTGACATCATGACACAGACTAACATTTAGTTCCAGAAAAATTAATCTACAAAAATGATTTACTAATCATGACAGTGCACCTGAAGATCCCTCCATGCAGCAGGAATATCAAGATATGATGACAGCTTCGGCCCACAGATGGGATTAGAATGTTCGGGGAGTAATTCATAACTAGTAGGCAACAGGGTGCAAGATGGCACAGTGGTTAGTGTGTGGGTCCAGCAATCTGCCAGCCTTGGCCGTTGTGGTTCGAGTCCTGCCCAGGCACCTCTCTTGCAGCCTGGAGAGACAGGAGCCCCGACACCGACGTGATGTTGGTGAGACCAAGGTAATCTGGCTGCAAGATTGCAAAAAACCATGTAAACCTCCAAATCACTCTCACTCATTCATTCATTACCAGTTCTCTACCAATCAAGCCATTCCTGTGCCCTTGGCGTGAAGATATATCATTGTAGACTAAAAAATAGGAAATATTTAAGGCTTTTTAAAATTTTCCTATGAATATTTTCCATCAAGAGACTGCATGGCTTGTATAATTCTCACACAGGTTCAATATTACCTTGGCAAGATACAGTGATATAGTTGAAAATTTCTATAAAGAGTGTTAAATAAAAGGGTCACCAGCTGATCTCTGTGAATTTCAAGTCATATTTTATTTTATTTACATTTACTGTTAAGATCAGTTTGAATTCAAAACTCATGAAAATAGATACACAGCCAAATGAATGCGAGCAAAACTGAGTCTTTAAGGTAGAGAGTTTTTAATTTATATATCTTGCCGCCATCTGTCTGTCTATAAATTGGAAATCATCATAAATCAAAACACCCAGGAGTCAAATTATACTCTTTAAAAATGGCCATTATAAACTACAAACAAAAATATAAAGAAAGGTGTGTTGCATTATCGTGATTTGACATACTTCTCTTTTAATAAGTTCAAGTATGTAAACACTTCTCTTTGATCCCAGACTGGGATTGGGAGAAACTTCATTGTTGAGTCAGAATTCACATAATGGGGAAACCCCAAATGGCCTCAGTGGTCAGAAGGGTCAGAGTGACCCCAGGCTCAGACAGTGTGTGGGAGGAAAAAGGGGAATTCCGAGGTTATGAGAACAACATTGTGATGTACCTTACAAAGAAGAGGGGAACAATTAACCCTTTTGAAGCTCACCTGGATGTAGAGATCTGGTTTTATTGCATGGTTTTTAATGTATTAAAACGCAGTAAGATAATAGCTTCAAGTCAATTTTCAAATGATCAGAATAAGAAGAAACCAATTAAATATAATCAGGATAACTTGCATTGTCTGAGTTTTATTAACAAACTACCTGTCATATCTGAAAAGTATTTTCGCCAGCTTAAAGAACCTGACAAGAAAGTGTTTAAAAAAACAAGCAATTGACTTAATTTAAGATTCACATTAATTTGAATTTTTTTTTATGATTAAATGTATACTAAAACTAAATGAAAGGCTATGTGGAATGCAGATTTATCTTATCTAAGCTTTGTCTTTGCAGAGTGTACTGCATTTAATTGAATTTGTTTCTATGTCACAACTTCACACTTTCAGATTTTGGGCCTTTTCCAAACTCTGAGGGTTAATACAGAGAGAAGTGAAGCATTGTTTGCCCATGTATATGAAGGAAATAGAGAACAGTTGGTAGATGTACAACAGCTATACCGCAAACAAACAGTGTGTGAAATATGCCACTTTGATCTTTACAAAGCATTTTTAAAGTAGCAGAATTAAATTTCATGCATTAGTAGGATTTTACGATAATTACCTCACTTAAAACCAGTTCAAATGGGCCTTCATTTATCTTTTGTTGCCAATTAGTAATATTCAGTTGACTGTGTTTGTTAAATGGCCATCTTTGCCAGGTTACCATATTCGCTTAAATGGCTCTATTGGTTTACATGAAAACTCCATGTTTACACTTGCTGATTTCAGGTCGTAATTTCAGCAGGTGAAAAAGACGAGGATGGGAAATGTACATCTCCTCAGATGCTTGTTATGGGGAAGATGTGCTTTGATGTCTGCACATAATGTAAATATTATGTTTGAATATTCATATCAGTCCTCAGGAAAACAGGTTCAGCCGAAGTTCATGAGAATCAGATGCAAGCAGTGTAATGTCTCCATTTCATGTAAACTGACAGTAATTAAATTTATGATGCGAAAAAGGTGAATGTTGGGCAAAATTCTTTTAACGGAGGTTCAAAAATATTTTAAAATAAATTCAAAAATATTTTAAAATAAATTCAAAAAATCTTTTTAAATAAATTCAAAAAATCTTTTTAAATAAATTCATAAATATTATTTGTTATGATTGCTATCACCTGATGTACATAAAACTTGTATGAGCTTCTGATGCATTGCCTTTATGGCCCTGGGAACCAGTATTGGAGCTCCAATTTTTAGATTTGTAAAAATAATGATTTAAGATGATAAAACCAGAAAATAACAACTTTTATTAAATTTGTGTTTGATTTCAAGATTTTAAATATGTATTTGATTTCAAGACTTTGAATATGTATTTGCGTGAAGAATTTGATTAATTGTTAAGTGCTGAAGTGAGCAATCCCTCAGCTAGAAAAGTGTCATGGTGACACTTGACACAAAACATCCAAAGTTTTGTCATCTACTGCAAGCATGAGATTAATGGAACCATATTCTTTCTGAATGACCGTATCACCTAAGTGGAGCCCAAACTTATGGGGATCTTTTGCTTTCACTTTCCTTTCTGTCAATCCCTTTTATTAACTGTCTTTTCGCTTGATGTGCACCTTGCACATCACTTTGCGTTATGGCTGAAATATTGCCCTTGCAACGTAAAACATCATTTCAACTCAACTCTTTGTGACAGTGGTGTAACCAGGAGTGTAAAGAAATTACACTGCTTGTCATCCCAGGTTGAAATGATCCGGGTTGTTGCCTCTGTATCTTCTAATTAGTTCTGTTGTGGGTCATGGTGTCACTCAGCCAGAATAGGGACCCAGTAACCTAATGCTCATCGTACCAGGAGACTAAATTAGGAATTAGCCCAGCAAACTGCCAGACTTGGTGGTTGTGGTTTGAGTCCCGCCTGGGCACCTCTCTTTCAGCATGGAGAGACCGGAGCCCAGACACTGTCGTGATGTTGGTGAGACTGTGCTGATGCGGCTGAAAGATTGCCGAAAACCACGTAAAACCCCAAATCACTCACTCTAAGAAGCGAAGACATACTGTTTTTGTCTTCTTACCTGTTGTTTTTATTTGTTTTTAAGAATACTGATATTTTACAATGTTGAAATTCTTATTTCACGTTATTAGATGTTTATGTTCATATAATATGTTTTGACTCATAATTTTCATGAAAAAAATACTTAATTTGTGTTCGTGAAAGAGTTTAAATCATTTGGTAATCCAGGATATCCGCTGTTAACCGCAGCCGCAATTTGGGTGTCATTTATTTCTATTATCAGCTGGATGTCACGCTATCAAGGTTATGTAAGCATTAAAAGTCTTTCTTTCACAAGAGCAGCGTCATGTGGTTTAAGTCTTGTTCATGAACGAAAATACACGTGCGGATCGAGTGGGTACCGTTACAGTGCTTGTGTAGGAGGTTTTCCCCAATCTGTGAATGACTGACACGACTTGAATGCCTTCACTCCAACACCTGTATGCAAATGAGCTCCTGTTTACTACTTTCAAGTATTGAAAAATTCTTTCAGTGTGAAATAAGTCCCCCCTTTTCTTTAGAAATAGGCTCACCGCTTTATTCATGTAGACAAGTCCATTGAGTCAGGTAGGGGTGGTTCGAGACAGGGCTGTGGTGTTATTTGATGAGGCACGCTGCACACCTGTTTGCTTGAAATTGACAAGGCTCACTGTCAGATTGATAGCTAATTATCATAGCGTCAGTGACTTGAATTTCCATAGGAGGAAGCTGACATGGAGCTTGACACTTTGTTTATACCACTGAAAGTTTTGTAAGGGAATTTAGCAATGTACTCATGCAGACTGGTGCATCCTGTTCTGTAGACAAAAATAGTGTATGAAATATTATTTTATTACATTTTATTTTTTTGCACATTTTTTCAAGAGACTGGTGCGAAATAGAAGAAAGCAAGAGTTGCTTTTGTAGACTGGCTAAAGTCTTTAAATATAAAATAAACAAAACTCCAGTCACAGGACTATTTGTTTTAGCCTTCTTAAACATAGCTTCCATGTTTGGCTTAGTTTCTTCAATACAGTGAACAAAATGCATTTATACACCTTCATCATCATTATCATTGGTTTTCTCTGAATTTATACCCCATGAGATTTCCCCGGGACAGTGACAGGGTCCCGGGGACCCAATGCTTGTCCTATAAAGTGACTAAACTTGGGATCTTTTGCTTTCCCTTTTCTTTCTATCGATCTCTCTTTAAACTGTCTTCTCCCTCAGTGTACACCTTGCACATCACATTGTGTTATGGCTGAAATATTACCCTTGCAATGTAAAACATCATCTCAATTCAACTCTGAACTTAAAAGTTTCCATTTAGAATGCTTTTTCCAGTATTTGTTATATATTTATCTTTTTTGTCAAATCTTATATATTTATTGGACTTTAAATAAAGATTTCAATGAATAAGTATATTTTAAACTGAAAAATATTTGGAAGCATTTTAAAAAGAAAAGTGCATGTAGCATTTTATTAGACATAAAATTGCTTGAAATTAAAATTAATATTTTGTGTTCCGAGATTTCCTTATTACTATGGACCCCAGATATTGTAATGAGTTTGGTGACATCCTGGTGCTATGGCTGAACATTTTCTCATATAAACTCAATTAATAAGGAAGTTAATTTCTCATGTAAACTCTTTCCTTGTCACTGACAATAACAGTATTTATTGACTTAGTTAATATCACTGGTGCGTGATCTTCTTTCCCTCGTAAACCGTGTGAGGTGTTTGGCGAGTGATGTGGTGTCACTCACAATGAATAGGACCCAATAACCCAGTGTTTGTCGTCCATGGTGACATCAGATGGGAATCTGTTGCTTTTACTTTTCCATCTATACTACAGGGTTCCATAGTAATGACTACAAGGTTGAAGCAGTATTATCTGTGATTAAATGTCACATACCCTTTTCATTTCAAAATACGTAAAAAAAAGTATGAACTTTCTTTTCCCTCAGTGTGCACCATCATTTTACATTATGGCTGAAATATTGCCCTTGCAACGTAAAACATCCCCCAGTTCAACTCTTTGCCGCATGGTAAAGAGTTCCTTTTGTCCCCCCCCCCCCCCACCACTTTCGTTTTCTGTACACTAACATGCTTTTCTTAGTATAAAATGAAACTTAATAACCAAGTAAGTATGTCTGTAAGGTAGAAAACACACATAACTAACCCTAACCCCTAAAACTCTATTGATAAGGTGGGGGGAGAACAACAAGAACTCTTGCCACCGCATGCTATTTCAGTGGATTTCTCAATTAACATGGTCTGAACGTGGGATGGTGTTTAAGTGGACAGAAAAAAGGGTTATATTTTTATTGGGTGCTAGGAGTGGAAGATCCCTTTCAGAAGCGCCTAATTTATTGGGCACTTGGCATTTATGGGATTTACTCTCAAAATATTTGAAATTATTTATTGCCTGGCTTCAAGTATCGTACCTGGAGGAGGTGCAGGGAATATTAGTTTGTTATATTTCCATGTGGTGGTGTGGGATAATGCAGTGGTTAGCTTCTTGGCCCTGTAGTCTGTCAGACGTGAGGGGTGTGGGTTTGAATCCCACCCAGGTACGGCTTTCTGCTCAGAGATTGAAACCTGACATAGATGTGATAACGATGACATGGACATGACTTGAACAGGCTTTTTTTTCTAATCCAAAGCGTCGGATTTGTAATCTGGCGAGCCGGGTTCGCCCCCGGCTATAGCGGCGCTGTGTTGTGTCCTTAGACAAGA
>JAUELE010260687.1:0-10387 GCA_031471655.1 Diodora aspera | reverse complement strand
CTCTCTACCCAGGACAAGTCCCCACACCAGGTAAACCTCTGTTCATGCATGTGTCTGCTGCACGTTATTTGGTATATTTAATTCATGCTTTCAGGATATTTTGTTGATCATTACGTTAACTTCATATCGGCCAGGACTCCTTTAAGTACAAGCAACTTCTCTTGTTCTAGGTCATTACATCCCCATCATTGCCATAAGAGTGATAACAATGCTTGGGACTAAATGTAGTAATATTGAAATAAAAAAAGTCGAAAACCCCAGATACATGTTCTGTATGCACAAATGAGATCGAACAATTGAGGAATCCTGAAATTTCGATGGGAAATTGGACAAGCATAAGGAAAATCTTTAGCCCCCTCTCGATCTCGACCTTATCAAGTAAGTAAGTGGACATGTACGGAAACAGTTTTATCAGTTTGATCCAATCATCAAGCTGTCACTTAACGTTTCAGTTCAATTCTCAATAACAAGTGGAAGACTAATTTGTGATATATTATATTGACCAGACTTGTGTGTGTACAATGGTGTGCCGTTCCGCCAAGGCCAGACGTGGAATGTGGGCTGTGATAAGGTGTGTCGGTGTGAAGATGCAGCTAACAAACAGATCAACTGTGATGACAGGTAAATGATTCCTGCAACAGTGCAAACTGTTTAAAAAATAATTTTTAAAAGTTTATTTTTCTTTCTTTTAGGGGGGGGCGCAGGCCTGGATCCAGGGGCACTGGGGGCACGTGCCCCCCCTTAAGCTCGCTCTTTAACTTTTGTTTGCTATGTTAGCAGCAACCAACCCTTTAAATGCCACGAACACTCGCGAAATATGCTGAGAATGCACTATTTTGATTGTTAATTTTTCAAAACTTTCCAGGGAAGCATGCCCATGTACACCCCTAGAAAATGATATCTTTCATCAACATTTTGTCCCCCTCTCTTTATGCATATCCTGGATCCTGCCCTGGGACGGGGCGTCTTGGGCCCTCAGCGCCTAAAACCTTTCGACTCTCCCGCCAAATCTGAAGATGCCCCTTCGTCTATATGCAGGACCATATGGAACTGACAAATATGGCACCTAAATGATAAATATTGAAAAGTGGCAAGAAAACAATATAATGATATGGACAGTTGTAGGTACGTCTTTAATGGGTGCATGTCTTTATTTTAAATATTTAAAAAACCCATTACTGTTATAATTACTCAAGCGGTAACGTGTTACATACGTAATAGACATTTCCTATTAATTATATTTCCAGGTGTCCTTCGTTCCCATCAATCCCATCAGGCTGTTCGCTGGCCACAGATCCCAATGACAAATGTTGTCACGTGGTTAACTGTGCTGTCAACCCGGGTAACCCAGACCATACTATCAACGGTGTGGTAGGCTCCATCACTGGCCACGGACTTCCGCCCACTAATCCTAATCCTATCTATGGAAATCCTAACAAAGGTGAGAGGTCTACACAACATTACATTCTGGAGATTAAAGGATAAGTTGGACCTCAGGCAGTTTTGCAGGTGGCCAGCAAAGGAATAAAAGAAATAAATGGAATGTAAAGTGATATATGAATATAAATTTCTAAATCACCATGATCTTTTATACAGTGTATTTATCTGTTCGAAAACTAGTTGTTTCCTTTAAGGAGTGTCTTCTTTGTAATTGGTCGAGTTTAGTTTAGTTTGGTGAGCCGTCTTATCATGACTATACCCTTGGTCAGTAGCTCCAGCGAGCAGATTTCATCAAATCCAGTTTTCCAATGATGACACTCTTAAATAAACTAGTATTCAGATCACGTACAACATCCTAGGGGATAGGGATATATACTGACGTGCAAACGAAACAATAGACTACTGAGCAAATTCACAGGTACGTAACATATGCAAGACATTTCTTTTAATGATAAGGAAGTTTTATCAATAATACGATGTCAATCATATTACACTCATTAAAATCGAGGCATCCTTTTGATCAACTATGACATAAAGACGCAAAGGAAAATAATTGAAATCATTTGGTATACTTTCTTTTGGACGTCAGTATAGTTTCAAAGTTTTATTATTATACCAAACACCATACAGTGGCAGTGTAAACAGTATCAATAAACAAGGTATATTAATGTGGATACATACAAAATATAGATATGAACAAAGCAAGAAGGGAAATCGAGGTTGACATAGTAAAACAATTCCAACCGGATTTAAGCTGAAACATAGCGTATTTGATAGTGTAACTAAAGGATATGTGTCATTATTTCATCCATTTTTTTCAACACAAATTTTGTCGACCCCACTTTTCCTCGGTCGAACAATTCTTGCCACATAAAGGCGTTGAAGCAGTGATCGACGTGCGTGACTGGTTATTGGGTCGCTACCTTAACCTCTGTGGTATCTCACAAATTGTCTTGTTTGTTGATGTCCTTGACTGACCGTGAACCAATGTCACGTGTGTGTGTCCGCAGAGGGGCACTGACCGTACGAAAATATTTCACAAGGTTACAGGAAGTGAAAAACTATTTTATTCAAAGAAAAATGCAAACGAGAAAAATAGCAATTACTGTGCAGAGGACCAGTGGATTGATCTAATCATGCATCCGTGTTTGTGTGCGTGCGTGTGCGTGCGTGTGCGCAGAAGGCCGCAATCATTTTAATATAACTTTTTTGCAATTATCGAAATATATTGCAAATAATGATGATATGCCACGAGAAATATAAGCACCAATAAAGCAGTTGCTGCAAAGGTGGCTATTGATCTCTCGTGCCCGATGACCAGTAGCTGTTGTTTAATCTGACCACAGCACAAGTAAAGCAAGTGCATTGACACCCAGCTCATCACAATCAAGCCGAATGAAGTACACAATTACAATCGTAGTCTGTCGCCCAGACCCTAAAGCATACAAAGATAATGGAGCCTGCCCAAGTCTAGATATTTAGCAAGTGTAGGATATCTCAGCTCCCTGGACTCCTTTTCTGGTTTTAGTATTTTAATATTTTTGTAGATTAATATTTCTGGGACTAAATGTTAGTATATTACAATCGCTGCGTAGGCGAATCCAGGATTTGCGAGCGTGTGTGTCGGGGGGGGGGGGGGCATAGTTCATGAAAAAATCCTCTACAAGTCGGTTCGGGGCCATGATCCCTCGGGTAAATTGTTTAAAATCGTTATAAGAAATGATGGCATCTCAGCCCATTTCAGGTGTTTTCGTAATATTTTGGGGCTGATTTGTTGCTAACTTACCAACAATTTAAAAGGACTAGCCAAATTGGGGGAAGTGGGAGGGAAACTGGGGGTTATGTGCACTGGATCCAAGCCGCGCTGTCATCTTGAAGCGAGCCCAAAATACACGCGCATCTTCGTGACACTTCTACAACCCCCGGTCAACCGTAACTTCTATATATATGACTTTCCATTTTTAGGTTAACATATTAGCCATTAGTTTCATATCAACTGACAATAATGCTTAGCAACTGACGTCAAGTATGACAAATATAAATTTAATGTAATTTCGTTACTTATGTGCACTAGATTAATAAGTCAATAGTTAAATATGAAGTTGACTGGGTGATAAGGAGACTTTGCCGCTCTACGCACACGTGTTCAATATTTAATATTTAATATTGCTCCATTTAGATTTGCTGCTATATGATACGTGACAATAATTCATTCTGGTGATTGTCACTGGTTCTATGATGACAATGCTTCTGACGTTTCCACTTTGTGAGAGAGAATACAGAAATGGACATGATATACACTACTCAAAACAAGTAAGGGATGAAACCAGAATTAAAAGCCTAAACACTGATATGAATGATTATGCTGTTTGAAGGGATGCCGGAACTAGCCGTATGAACGTAATTATTTTTAGAAAGCATGTTTTCATGTAGTAGTGTCAGATGTAGTTGTCCAAAATTTATGAATTACCTTAAAGATCAGGTGAAAATGTAAAGCTGACACTAGACGTGAAATGTTCCTCCTGAAATGCTTGACGAACCTGCAATTAAAGAAGTCGCACGTGTTGGCCATGACTGTCTCTTTAAACCTGCGCATATTGGCATGGGACGTGTCCCAACATGCTATTACGTGGATATCGGATGCACTGCTTCTTGTTAATAAAATACTGTCATCACTGTTTGACCCTAAACTTATTTTGAGCAGTCTATGAGACAATATACATACAAACTCACGACTTTATATAGTATATATACATAAATCCTTGATATTGAGAACAAGACAGATATGTTCATAACAACTTGATCTCTTAAAGTATCAGCAAATATACTGCCGGGCAAAAGAAACGACACCAAGATTTTGAGAGACTACTGAAAAAATTCACAATTGCGTTCGATATGCAAGAGATATCCCTTCAAGATTAGGAAGTTTTATCAACGACATGATGTCAATCAAATTACACTCGTTGAAATCCAAGCATTCTTTTGATCTGCTATGACATAAAGACGTAAGCGAAAATAACTGAAATCATTTGGTATCGTTTCTTTTGCCCGGCAGTATATATTCTTCTCTATTAATATTATAATTATTATTATGATGATGATGATGTACAGATTACGAACATAAATTTGCAGCAGAGAAGAGTAGGGTGGTTTTACCACAGTCACACACCCGAGAGATCATCATCAGCTCAGGTACCTTGTCTCCTCTACAAACAACCACGACAGTGAACTACAATCAGTTTGAGGTATTTGTGTTACACGTCAACCCAGGCTCGTTCAAACTATACTGACGTACAAAAGAAACGGTACCAACGTGGTGGCACCGTGGTAATGTGGCTGAAAGATTGCGGAAAACCACGTAAAATCCCAAATCACTCACTCACGTGGATAGCCTATATGTGTTTGTTTGTCTCCAGTAGTCTCTGACAGTCTTGGTAAAGTACCTTTAGGATGTCAGTATAATTAGGTAGACCTTGGTTAATGTCATATCCGTTGAACCACAAACTAAGAGGCTTTACTGATCAAACGCGGCAACGTTATCCGATGTTGAACATGGGTACTATTGTACATTTACTTGGCCAATGCCGCCGATTATACGCAGTCGTCGCGAAGTTCGAGAATGAGGTAATAATAATGATAATGAGACCACTTATATCGCGCCAAACTCAACATCACGAAGGGACAAGCTCAAAGCGCTCCACATTATTACTCTGGTCATTAGAACATTGTACAATCAAGAGTATATCTCAACTCCCCAGGGAGTTTACAACCCAAACTGCCTGTTAGGCGTTAGAAGGTTAACTTTCACAACTACCATCACATTCCGACCATGTACCCAATTTTAGCTGGGTGGATTGAGACAATTTACGAGCAAAGTCACTTGCCCAAGGTGACACCAATGACATAATCAGAGTCTCAGTGCGAGGCATGGGCAAAACCTTGAAGGCCTGGAAGCTTTCAACGCCAGCCAATCACCCATCCAACTACTCTCCGGGCTCGACGCTGCTTAACTGCGCAAGCTCGGTACCTCTGCGCGTTGCACGAGACCAACTCACCTCACAGACCAACTCACCTCACAGACCAACTCACCTCACAGACCAACTCACCTCACAGACCAACTCACGCAAAGACCAACTCACCTCACAGACCAACTCACCTCAAAGACCAACTCACCTCAAAGACCAACTCACCTCAAAGATCAACTCACCTCAAAGACCAACTCACCTCAAAGATCAACTCACCTCAAAGACCAGCTCACCTCAAAGACCAACTCAACTCAGGTACAAAATGTATAGTTAATTACGCATTTTGTGGTCAACATTTGGGTTCAAGATATCGCGTGTACATGAATCTCAAAGTTCGATATATACACAAACGTAAGGATAAATATAGAAACAGACGATCGAGACCGAGGGTATGTTTCAAAATATGAATGACATTCGAGATTCAGAAGTGCGAGATAAGTGGGAATCGACTGTATATTATTTGCGTTATACTTTCGTAGACGTTGAGAAATTTAACAGCCGTTCACAAATACCTGATTTGGTCTCCACACACTTTAATAACTCTTTACACTGATTGCTACTCACAGCGAGGAGTACATACATCACACTTATCGCTGTCAGAGACAATGACGGTCTGTTACATATGTAAGTCTTCCAATACCACAAGCTGTGTCTTGCTTTGCTCTGACACGAAGATACAAGAGCTGGAATAACAACTTAGTTTACAAAGTCACTTGCAAGGATACCCCACAACACAACTCGAACGCTATAAGCAACCAACACTTTTTTCCACTTTTTGTGAATACTTAAAGCTGGCGCGTACTGTTTAGAACACAATTCGATTATTTTTTTGAAAAGTGTTCAGTTTGGAAAATGTTAGTAAACAGATGTCTTTTGTTGGCATATGATGTAAGCTGTGTGCTTTGAGTTCTACCAAACCCTATTTACTTAAGTTATGTCCGACCAGTGCAAACAGAAACACGTGAGTAGGTCAGATACATCGGCCTTTTCACACAACAGTTCTTCCAGACAATGTTATTCTTATGAAGCGGAATGGTTCCATCGCATCGGGCACCCTTCGTTCGTCTGGATTATTCGGATTCAGCTCGATTAAGTACAGGCGTACCCAGCCGCGGAGAAAGCACTCGGCGGAACAGCATGAAGGACCTGACTTTTGATGTGACTATATGGATGTAATTGTCTTTTATTGATATACAATCTTGATAGCCGATGAACTCAACAGGTGTCTTTATTTGTAGGCGGTAATACAATAATATGATACCGTCTTCTGGAAGGGGTTTTTGTGTCTTGGCCGCATTGTCATTAGTACATTGTATGCAATATTTGTGGAACCTAATTCAAGTACATCTTTACTCGACCGATCACAAAGAAGAGTGTGTCTGCACTCTCTGTACCTTGCGGGGCCGATATCTCTTCTCTGATAGTAGTACTGGCTCTTGTAGGAAACTCTGGGAGTTCTCCAGTCTGAGCGAAGCCTGACAAAGATTGGAGAGCGAAAACTAAGAAGAAGATGCTTCTAACAGGTGACTGTACGCGTGATTTCCTCTCCGGCTCTTTTCGAGCAGATGGAAAAATTAAACGGTATAGCGAACAACCATCTCGATTCATTATCATACGCACCCGCGCACAAACAGACCTTCAAAATGTATACACAATACATAAATCGTTACATCCGTGCATGCATACATCATTCCATCCACTTTTATATAAAGCCGAGGTAAACATTTGTTTGTAGGAGCAGGAGATAATAAGTACCAGACTAGCAACATTTTCGCTAACAAACGCATGTGTACCACTTTACTTCCTGTAAAGATTTCAACAATGGTGAGGAACTGCAATATCGTGGTCATCTGCAGATGACGGATTGGTCTAAGTTTGAACCTGTTGTTGGGTACGAAAGCCTGGTGAGGCCAATTTCGAAAAAAAAATAAATTAAAAGGCGTAGAAACGCGAAAAAAGGCGTAGCAACGCGAAAAAAGGCTTTCTACAAAGGGGTAGCAACGCGAAAAAAGGCGTAGGAACGGCAAAAAAGGCGTTGGTACGCGTTTTCAAAGGCGTAGGACCGCTTATTTGAGACATTACTGCACCTTTAAAAAGAGCTAATTTGAGACATGACCACATATTTTAAAAAGGCGTGGGAACGCTAGTTCGAGACAATACTACACATTTTAAAACGCTACGCCTTTTTTCGCGTTCCTGTACGCATTTTTTGCATTAGAACGCCTTTTTTTCGCGTTGCCACGCCTTTTTTCGCGTTTCTACGCCTTTTTAAATTTCGAAATTGGCCTCACAAGGCTTTACCTAGTGGGGACGGCAGTCACATCTCATCAAATTGCCAGTTCATACTCAAGGCAAGAAGTACAAACAAACGTGTGTCGGGAAAACGCCAGTGCACTTATTTTCGTCAACATCCAGATAGGTATCGATTACGCATCTGTGGCCATACACATGTACGCCGTATGGCCTGGGCTTCAGTCTCTACTTCATTCTCTATTTGTGCATGGTAACGCGGTGATTGATCAGTTGTCCAAAAATCGTTACTTATAAAAAGTTGTGGGTTCGAATCCTGCTCTGGTCATCTAATTTTTAGCTTTATTTTTCCAGCCCAGAAAGGTTATCGTGTAGATATAGTTGATATATTGCTGAAAGTCTCCGCAATGCGTTAAAACAAATATATAGCTGGCAAATATACAAGAATAATACTATTGAATATTACAATCCAACTTTTCTCACTGCTTTGCCAAAGAGATTGAAAAAGAAAACATATATAAAAGCGAACCAGCTGCACTGCGAGGTTGTGTTCATTAGTCATGAATTATCTCACTAAATACATATCGTGCAAAATAAATTGAGCAAACATGTAAATAATTTTTGTATGATCGAAAAAATGACAAATACAAATAAGCAAATTGACAGCTGCAGGCTGAGATTTTATTCTCTTGACATGAACTCTCTCATTTGTACAAACTGTTGAAAATAAATAGAGCAAAAACGCTGATATCAACTTAGTTAAACTTCACGAACACATTTTAGCGAGAGACTGTCTGTACATTTGGAAGCGCATCAGCGAAACAAAACAAGCACTTAGCTAAACGGTAATAGAAGAGGCGATGACATGCGAAACACTTTGTAACATTAAATGTGGCGGATTTGTTTAGATAGAATGACAGATAGAACGATATTTCCGACATGTTGGATAGATTGTTAAGACAGCATGTCGTAATAACGTTTCCGAGTACCTTATGTTTGTGGTTCGGACAAAAAAGCTACATTCCGTTTGGAAGATTCCAGAGCATATATCTCTAAATTTACAGGCATTGATGCAACGTAAAATGTAACAAATGCGAAAATTGTAACATTGTTACAATTTACATGTCATTTATACTGTCCACTCAGGGATGAGATGATGGTAATCTGTTCACTTAAGGATGATGGCAACCTGTTCACGCAGTTATAATGGCAACCTGTTCACGCAGTTATAATGGTAACCTGTTCGCTTAGGGATGATGGCAACCTGTTCACTCAAGGTTGAAAGCATCGTGTTCACTCAGGGATGATGGAAACTTGTTTACTCAATGTTGAAGGTAGCTTGTCCACTCAGGGATGAGATGATGATAATCTGTTCACTAAAGGATGATGGCAACCTGTTCACGTAGTTATAATGGCAAACTGTTCACTCAGGGATGATGGCAACCTGTTCACGCAGGGTTGATGGCAACCTATTTACGCAGTTATAATGGCAACCTGTTAACTCAGGGTTGATGGCAACCTGTTCACGCAGTTATAATTAGACTTTTGTCAAGACCCTGAGTCAAGGCATAGGCATCTATACTTCATCTCACTTCTAATATACATCTCCCCTTGAACCTGCAGGCAGGGCTATCACAGGAGATATATGTTCTTAGAGGAGTATACTTCTTTCTCACTAAGCTCTCACATTAAAAACATAAAATAGCCTGAGGGTCTTGACAAAAGTCTAAGTTATAATGGCAACCTGTTCACGCAGTTATAATAGCAACCTTTTCACTCAGGGATGATGGCAACTTGTTCACTCAGATATAATGGCAACCTGTTCACGCAGTGATAATTGCAACCTGTTCACTCAGGGATGATGGCAACCTGTTCACGCAGTTATAATGGCAACCTGGTCACGCAGTTATAATGGTAACCTGTTCACTCAGGGATGATGGCAACCAGTTCACTCAAGGTTGAAAGCATCGTGTTCACTCAGGGATGATGGAAACTTGTTTACTCAAGGTTGAAGGTAACCTGTTCACTCGGGGATGATGGCAGCCTGTTCACTCAAGGTTGAGGGCAACATGTTCACTCAGGGATAATAACAACTTATTTACTCAAGGTTGATGGCAAGAGAGCGAATGCATGACTGAAAAGGTGGATGTTCATTGGGTTGATTGAGAAATTGAGTAATGGTTAACAAATAAATGAAAGAGTGAGTGAGTGTCTGATTGAACAAAAGACCAAGTAGGGAATTGAAGGGCAAATACATGAAATAGGACTGCATGTACATGGACTATGTCAATTTCAACAATTATCGAGGTTTATCATGTAGGACAGTTAAGTATACACGGACCTGTCATCATCCTGGTACGGGTCAGAGTTCAAACGTCCTTAGGTCATGAGCACAGCAGGCGTGCGATCCCTCCCTTACAATTATACCTGTTTTGAAAGAGCTACACTGGCTTCCAGTTAGCTACAGGATTAACTACAAGATTTTATGTGTTGCTAACAGCTGTGTCTTCGAATGTGTTCCTCAATGTCTTAAAGGGACATAATCAAAGTTGCGTCTGGATAATCGGTCAAAAACCTAAAATACGTACCATTCGGTCTTATTGTAACAAAGAATCTTCGGCGAATGTAAACCTGACATTGGAAGAGTTATCATAGATGATTAGTTACCTTTC
>JAUELE010260676.1:0-10387 GCA_031471655.1 Diodora aspera | reverse complement strand
ATTTTGCAGCCATATGCCCACTTTCGCCAATTTAGTGCAGGAGGAAAGCCTGCATCACCAGTGGGGAGCTGCATGCAATGATACTCCCGGTAATTTCAGTCTATAATACTGTAAAACTTCTAAAAATTTTAATGTTATATTCTGCCAGGAAAATCAATTTATTTTACCTATAGAACAGAAAATTTCAAAATATGACTTCTGAAAAATGTGTCAAGATCAATATTCAACTCTACAGTTCTTAAAACTTTAAAAATTTCCGATCTTTCTCGTTGTGACCTGCAAATTTCTACAATTTTGAAATCCTAAAGAATGTTCTGTTTTTTCCGTTTGAAATTTTACCAACTTGAAATGTTACAGAGAAATTACTCATTAACACCCAGAAGTTGCATTGACATGTAAGTATAACTGCCAAAGTGTTAAATCTGAAACTATAGCAGGTTTAGATGAACACCGAACATTGTTGGTCTAATATACATGACAGATTTCTCTCTGTGAAATTTTAAACAGAGCCTCCTGATGAAAGTGGATGGTGCAAGACTAAAGATTAATAAACAACAAATAATAAACATAAATTACCTTAAGACATCTACATTTAGTTAGTAGGGTGCCTGGTGTCAGACCACTTTGGACTTGGAGCATTTTTTTCACATATTTATATATTCAGTCAGTACATAGTTCATAGTCAGTACACGACATATGCAGACAGTCAGTAAATCCTGCAAAAGCTCTATGAAATGAAAACTGTCAGAAAAATTGGAAAGAAAGAAAACTTTTAATCAAATTCAAATAGTGATGCAATGTCCCATCACCCAACTGAGGAGTTAAGACTCAAAGGATGCAGTTACAAAATTATGCAGTAATTGTAAAAACAAAATTACTGAGGACAATGTTTATTACACCAGATGATGCCAAAGCAAGAGTAAGTACCTTTATTGTTTTGTTCTGGAGCCGTAGACCATTGAGTGTATTAATAGCTTTTTCTGCATCTTCTACCCGCTTATAGTTGACAAACCCATAGCCAAGACTTTGACCTGAAAATAAAAGAAAGTGAATTAAAGGAATTGAAATGACAATTAAAATATGGAAGTCTGCATTGGATACTAGTAGTTCCTTTCATTCCTATTTGACAAAAATATTCTCTTTGGTTGTCTAATTGTATAATTTATCCTTTTGCCTTACCAACTTTATTGATTAAGCAAGTTCCTTTCATGTTTTATTAATTTATTAATGTAGCAATACCATTGACAATCAACTAAGTTTTTCTCTCTCAACAGGATTTATCTTTATGAAGGGTGCTTGGGTTTTGCAGATGCAAAAGTCTGGTTCATTTAAAATTAGAAGTGTTGAATTTTGATATAACGCTGTTCACTTCACCAATTTACTTGATTTAGATTATATTTTCTTCCAAAATGTTGATTGGGTAATTGTTCTTCATCTTCCAAATTACAGGCTCTATGTACAAGCTTTGCAAGGAATGGGAACCTTCACTATATAGACATGTTTCTCTACTATTATTTGCTAAACTGTCTATCACTTTTAAAAGGTCTTGCAGGATATGATAAATGGTTCAAATTACCTATTCTTAGCTCAAGACTTACATAGCAATAATAAAGTATGTTAACTCTACTGGAAGTCTGGCAACTGGCAGAATCCAACAAAAACAAGCAGTAGAAGTCAGATCTGAACTATCAGGTATCCTACTGGTGATGTATTCTGGGACTAACGTCAAAGTTCCATCTTGAAAACCTCTTATCCTGCCTGTGAAGGACCCCATCTGCTGTACAAATCACTAAGGGCAGAGCATCCCCAGAGTCTTTTCCATTCCCAAGTTATCATGTTGTCTCAAATTTATACTGACAACACTGTTCAGCATTTCTCAACACAACAGAAACTGCTAGTACTCCATGTGTATTCCTCCTGCTCATGTTTTCTTTACAGCACCAGTTTTCCATATACCTCTACCTCCCAACCATGCCAACCATGTTTATCTTGCAAAACACCTAACAATCGTTCTTCTCCAAAACCACAATAAGAAATACCATGACAAAACAGATTAATATCATAGGCATTTATATGTTTACATAATAGATTTCTGGACAAACAGTTTATACCGTTTACATTGGAATAATTTACAGAGTAAATATTACTGAATTTTTTTTATTTACTCTGCATTCTGCAATGCCTGTGATCTTATATAAATCAGAACCATTCAGACCCATGAACTTTTACATCAGTTGGCAATTACTTTAGACAACTGTGACATCTTAAACATAGCTGTCCATAATGTATAGAGCCCATTAAAATATTTAACCAAGGGTAAATATAAAGGAAGCGGTTTAAAAATAGTATGCTTTAAACTGATTACAAAGACCTCTACTTCCTAGTCCAAAGTTAATTTAGAGAAAAAGGATACAAAATGTCTTCCTCTAGATAAAGGATCTGATAGAATGACTGTCTTGGCAGGAAATCATCAATCTTGGTGCAATGTGCCGGCATTTGCAATAAAAGGATTTGATAAATTTAAATTACTACTTTTTGGAAGGCCATCATCAATCTTGGTGCAATGCACCGGTATTTACAATAAAAAGATTTGATAAAATGACTACTTTTTGGAAGGCAATCATTAATCTTGGTGTAATGTGTTTACAATAATTCTTCCATCAACGATAATTCTTATGAAATCAATGTCTAAACAACAGGCAAACATGCCTCTTCAAAGTCCACTTCAACATGTTCAAGATGTATAAAATAAGCACCACAGCAGATGTTGCAATCTTGATTTCATGGAACTATCCAAGTTAGATCAATATTACTACTATTACCAGGCCAGCATGCTTTATCTTGCTTACTCTGGACATCTGCCAAGAAATTTACATCAATACTGAATGCTCCATGTGCATCAAAGATTGCCAACAAAATTTCCTCGAATATTAACCCGCTGGGCACATCGAGTTATAAGATGTGCATGCTGCATCATTTATAGACATAAACAAAAGAGTCCAACTAAACATTTGCCTTCTCTTTAATCTACAATATTTTATTCAAATCATGGAGTATCAATGCTAATGGTTCTGTGCCAATTTTATCATTGCTAAGCAAAAGGAAAACTTTTCAATCCATTTATTGATACTACCTGACCATGTTTCAAGTACATGCAACTCAGAATTAACATTTTGGATTTTTTAGTTAAACCTTTTTGACAGATGAACACAACTGAAAAACTTCGATTTTAAGTTGGGATATTGTTGTAAAACCACCTAAATAAAAGGAACTCTCTAAAGAGATAAACAACACTCTGATCAGTGAAGAAATAGCTCATTCAAAGATATGTTACTATCTTAATTCAATGCACGTGTTATATTTTTGTATCACTACCTTGCTAGAAAATACAAAACATTTCACCACCTTACATCAGGAGATAAAAGCAAGTACCCAAAGTTTCTTTCCCTTAAAAGTGTTTATACCTGTCGTGATCAAAAGAATAAACATTTATGTGGCTATAGTATGGTATAACAGCAACCTTACCAACTGAAATAATTAATAATTGTAACAGCTTACCAAGTTTAAAAAAAAATATTCAGCAACTGCAATGTCAAAGAATTTGGTGGGAAAATTGAAGAAAATTACACCAAATTTTGGACACATGTTTCCACACTAAAAGTTTCAGATCAATTGCAAAAGTAGCCAATAAAAAAGGAGATTGAAAGTGAAGGCCAAATTCACTCTAATCTGTTCCCAACAAGACACACGGTGAATGCATTCAAATTGCTTCTAGTCACTGGTATTCAATTAACCTGGAGCTCTAAGGCAAACTACTGTGAAAGTAACAGCTGGTGCCCTTCTCATTGTTAGTAAGGAGCACAATGGAGGTTATGGGGGAATGACAGTGTTCAAAACGTCTGCACTGAAATATTGTATATATTCAACAGATATAGTTAAATTTCCTATTTCATAGGTTTTGTTTTAGACAGTCATTAAAATTGAACATTTTTTTGAGAAACTGATTAATCATGACTGATTCATGCAGAACTCAAACTGAAACCAGAGAGCAAAATAATATTCATCAGGATTGTCCCTAAGATTTGAAGTGGAGGGTAATTTTTAAAAAGTAAAATGTTGGGGGAATCATTTTAATCAAACTGGACCCATGCTGGACCCCAGAATAACCAGGGACTTCAGGAGAAATCCACGGTCCCTGGATCTTACTACATGTATACCTAGAGACAACCCTGTTCATTCAGATTACTGGTTTGAAACAAAAGATGTTTGAACACTGTCTGGGACCGAAGAGAAAGAGAAAGTAAATAATATGAAAATAGACTCACTGATATTACCTGAGGGCTTGTCCCTGATGAGTTTGCAGCTTTCCACCTCCCCAATACTAGAAAACAGAGATCGTATATCCTCCTGAGTCATTGTCTGTGGCAAGTAATTCACAATCAAATTTGTTTTACTGAGATCATCCGAGTGCGAATCTGTGGGCGAGGTAGTGCCACCATTTGTTACTTGTACATGGGATCCCATGGCGACCTGGGACTGGGGGTCCATCATGCTGTGGCCGTCGGCGAGTGTGATCTGAAAAAGCAGCGAAAAACAGGATTATGGATAGAACTCCTCTCATTCACTATTTAACGTACAATTAATAAATCTACTGACAGTTTATCAAAATAAAACCAAACTAACCTTGTAACATTTAAACATTTGAATATTTGTGGATACCATTTCGATAGTTCAACAGAACACCAAATGAATTTATACACACTCTGAACAACTCCAAAAATATATTACGATTAAAATAATTTCACATTTTCCTCCTTCCATCGTACAAATATGCTTGAAAATTCTCGATACATTTTATTATGAAGAAACAAGCAAAGACACTGTAGCACATTACCATTTTTGAAGTATTCTTGATCAGGAAATGGATCGTTCGTTTCAATTTTGCATCCAAGGTTATAAATAGTCTAGTAACAGGCTTATCAGTGGACCAGGCCTAAAATTCCTTATCACAGCTGCCAAAGAGTAGAAAAAAATCAATGCTCTCCAGTTCGTATGGGGCTGCCAGTTCTTTGTTAGAACAACCTTTAGTCGCCTTTGAAATAAACTCATTTTATTCTCATTTTATGAACAGCACTGATTCTGAACTGTGTTTCATATATACTCACCATACAGGGATTACACAATGAAAAGTTAGACTGACTGCAGCTTTGTGCCATGTTTACGGAGATGGATCAATGTCCTTTGTTCTCGTCTGTGCCACAATTTCACATTCAATAGCAAGCTAACGCTTTAGCACCACTGAAGCAGACAGAGAGAAAAACATCGACTTTAAACAGGAGGCAACAACAAAGTACTACATACCTGCATTGAGAATATCCTAAAATAACCAAGTGAACAAAAAGGGGGATAAAAAAGGTCCAAAGAGAGACTACTGCCTGATGCTAGGAGTGTGTGTGCACAGCAGCAGTGACTGAATGAATGACAAGCTTCACTGCCTGACCTCCACATAAATAGCAGCTGGAGTGGAGGAAATTAATACTGATGTGCTGTCAGCCAATCAGATTGTTGCTTGAATTAAGAATGCTTACAGGCGATAAAGCCAGCTTCTGTTGTACGGGGCAAAGCCAAATGTGTCTTATGGTGTCAGTGATTGTGGTGTTTCAGTACTGTAAGGCTTGATCATGTCCACTTGATCACTAATTAAGTACTTTTGTTTGTGATGCAACCATATTCTGTGGGTTGGAAAGAATTGGCAAGAATTCTATTTCTACAGGCATCAAATCAAAGCTGAATAGACAGCTGAATCGTGTTTTTTTTTCTTGCATATTTCTATTGCATGCATTGAAAAATGATAAAACATTAAACTTAAGTTAGCATTTTTAATGATAAAACAGTTGGAGCATATCATGAGCCCAATTAGCTTACTCACATGAAAGAGTTATGAAAACCACAATGTTAGGTCAACTTAGACAATATTTCCAGGCAGGCATCTACACCAAAAACAAAACTTCTTGTACTTCCGTTTTATTTTAATATTCCTCTAAATTTACAATCTTTTAGTAATTTATTGTCAATGTGCTAGCTTACAAGGAATATTACATTGCACAACTGAATTAATGTAATGACATCATTGGGAATTTAGTGGCAATTGTTTTCACCTTACAATACCCTCAAATCTACATGTAGAGATCACACTTTTACAACTGGAGGTGTGAACAGCTGTTCTGTCAACAGCAGTTAAAACAGCTATTTGCAAATCAGAGGCTGGTGTGACACACTTCTGCTCCATTTCTGAAATTATTTCCATTTCGACTAGATCTAATCTCGGCTAAAATTCGTGTAGGATCTAGCTGAAAAGGGGAGGCGGTCATAAATTCAGTCTCAAAATTTTCGAATGAAAAGATTCTGGTCACCATTTCCTGTACCCACAAAGAGCGGCCAAAGTTCAGGGGTAAATAAACAAAAGAAAACGGATGAAAGATAACTGTCACGCATGAATTGACAACAAAAGATGAAAGCCATGCCGCATTGTTGTCATTCGGCTCGTGCCGCCAGACAACCACGTGCCGCGGACATCTCGCGTTGGCAGGTGGCACGCGCCAGTCTCCTTCACACCTTTCTATCCCCGTTCACATTACATAGCCACCAGTTTTGACCAGCCAATCGAAATACCATTACTTATTACATCTACTACCACAACATCAATTAAGAATGATTGTTTTACTTGTCTACGGGCTAAATATAGGTTAAACGGCAGGAACACGGGCAGAAGCATTTGGAACGCTGCAGACGAGCTCAAAAGGGAGCGTCTGCTTTTGTGCGTGCTAGACGCGGGATAAAAGGGCTGATTTACGAGAAATGCGTGAACTTACAGTTAAAAACAACGGTACTTTGCATTTTACATACCTTTGAAAAGTACAAATCCTGGAAATACGTTGCAATTTCCTAAATAAAACAGCAGCAGTCTGGCAGTGCGTGATTACGCACTTGGGAAGATTGGAACTGGTGGCTTTGGCTCCGTGAACAAAATTAGGTTACTCCACTTCGTTACTAATATTCAACAGTTGACAGTTTCTTGAAATTGAAATATAACAGTTCTACATCAAACACGATAAATTAAATTGAAGAAAATATCACTGAAATAAATTTAAAACGTAACCAAACGTCCACACCACAGCTACTAACGAGAACATAACCAGCAAAGATCGGTCTCTTACAGAGGGCGCATTTATACTGCATCACTGCAATCGATTCTGTCAATAATGATCGTTATTGTATTCTGACTAAAAATCCCACCAGACGTCAAAAACACCGATATCATTAACAAACGAACTCAATAAGTTGCCAAATGAATTTTCAGTAAGGAATGCCACTTCAATCATCAAAGAATACTACAGGACTATTTATCTCAGCGGAATGATAAATGCAAGTGCGCGCTGTAACACTGGCGGGAAATCTCATGAGAATAGAAATGTTCCAAATCTCTTGTATGAGAGGGGGTTCTTTATTAATTGATACATTTAAAGTAAATGAAACCCAGAAGAAAACGTGTGCGAATGTGCTAAGGTGTTGCATTACTGACAGCTGACAAGAGTGTCATCACTACGACACTACCGTGTCTTCGTTTTGACGTCACGATAAAATCAATGAATCCGAACCTCGATTTCCGCGTCTGGAAAGAGAGGTTGGAGGTTGTTACAATCTGATTGGTAGATTCTTCACTGATTTGGGGTAACGTCCAATCGGAATACAGGAATCCCAAACCGGTTGTTTAAGTTTGCGCATGTCAAGTTAACGTGGGAAAACAACATGGCCGACAAGCGAGTGGACTCAGGTTTGTTTACAGTTGCCTAGTACCCAAATGGCTACGGTCCAGCACCGTTTGGTCGACTTACCGAATGATGATGCTGATTCCATCACGGCTTTTGTCTTAAATGATAACTACAATGGGGAAATAGTTTGATATAAGTTGTCAGTCATAAACATAATGAAAACCGGCAGGATTCGAATAAATTTGTTTGCCACAGTTTGGTACATCATTTATCAGTCAGATGATTCATGTAACGTACTCGATCAGTTAATGCCACACTCATTAAGCTTTCATTTTTGCACTCCGTTGAGCATAATGCGCGTTAAACCTCAATAGCATTTTTAAAAATAATTTTATCTTCGCCACTTTGGACGATATAGCCACGTAAAAACCCTTGACTTTCAATCGCACACTCTCACTCCGACACTGGCTCATGAAGACTTGTACATACGCCTAAATGAGGCAACATAGTGAGAAGTTTGCAGCTTAAGCTAATTTTATTGGTCAATATTTCTTTTGCTGATGACAAGGGGTGGGAGACTCACCAGTACAGGCCAATCTCGGTCAGAATTCAAATGGTCTTTCGATTCTTCCTGTAGGCCTAAACCTTTTTTCAATTGCTTATATATGATGCTGGATTGACAAAACAAGTTGACTTGCACTAAAAAAGTAACTTTTGCATGTTACTGTCAGCTGACCTATAAAATCATTAAAGTGACAACACTGTTGCAATGCATTTCCTTTAAATATATTTATCTAGAAGAAAAGACAGTGATGTCACACAAAAAGACTTTGCTATCTACAAAGAGAAAGAGTTGGTGCGGTTATAGAATCTGTTCACCCTCCAAATTTTGACATCAGCATCAATGAAAACCAATTTATTTTACACCTAAGCAACTTCACACTTATTTATAGTCTTCAAAACAAACAGTTTAGGTTTAAGATGGTGATGAGTAGAAGCTTTCATGCTATAACCTCCTTGTGTGTGTGACATCTAAAGGGATCAACATATTTTATTACCTGTCCAAATATTTCAATATGGGCAGAGCAATAGAACAATAATGAGAAATTTCGGTCGACAGTGTTGTCACAGAGAGTTTGAAAACAAGAAAACATGAAAAACATATTTAAATGTAATGTATTCAGTATCTGAGGTGGATTCATTGAAAGTCATTTAAAACTTCATTGTGACAATGAAAAGTCAAAGAAAAGTTTCAGGTTTTGTTTTTTAGATGAGTCAGGTACATTTATGTTTTCATATAGTGCATACCTATAGGCTGTATGTGAAAATATAGTATTTATTTATGGTACTTGTTATCAATGGAAAAATATGTGGATATGAAGTTTGGAAGAAATTTCCTTGCAAATCAATGAAGTCATCAATAATAGATACTCGACAAAATCGATTTTAGTAATGAGGTTAATTTGCTGTGCAAGTTCTTTGAGTTTAGAGGTCCATCTCATTTTATGTCTTAAATATATGTGATTTTGAAGCTAAATAAAATAATATTTTTGAATCCTGTTGTGTGCTTGTATTTACAGGAAGTGACTCTGATAGTACCGAAGAGCCAGTGGTCGGAAATGTCAACAAGTTTGCTGTCGTTCCACCCGGATATTCAGGGAAACCAAAGAAAGGGCACCTGATATTTGATGCTTGCTTTGAAAGCGGTAATTGTCATATTCTTTTGCTCAGAGATTTACCTCGACATCGACATAATCTTGGTGACGCTGTGGTGATATGGCTGAGAGATTGCTGAAAGCTACATTAAATCTACAGTCACTCACTCACATTCACATTCTTTAACTTTGAAACTTCGTTGAGTTTCTCGAGACATATTGGGTGCATCAAAGTGAACTGTAAGTGTCAGAAAAGGATAAGTCATAAGACCTGAAGTTCATGTAGATATTTGAATGGGTGGATGGATAAAATCTAATTTAGGCCACTTAAAGAAAATAACATCTTTCTCATCACCCGCACGCCCCTGAAATATTTGGCGCCCTTACGATTTAAATTTTTTTTAATCACTGTTAAGAACGAGGTTTTTACAGTTTGTTTCAACCCCGATTTCCTTTTAGTGTACCAAACTAACTTTTAAAGAAGTCAGCCATGCCCTTTGTCATAATGTCATATATGAAGCTGATCCAAGGCTCTAAAGCAATGGTTTGTCTTCAACATAGCAGAAAATGCCCTGGTGAATGATATATTTTTTAATATACTACGCCAAAAAAGAAACGCATAGCACAGACTTTTGTCAATATTTTAATTAAAAAAAAATATGAGAGTCACCTGACATGCACATGGAACAAAGTTACTGCAATGATACATCCAGACAGTGTAGACAAGGTGGACAGTAAATTGCACTGTAAATGAAGGTCAAGATCAGAGAAAATCAGTAACGATTATGACCACCATTAGACTTAGAGTCAATCACAGCCTGACACCGTCTTCCCATGGACAGAATCAGATTCCGAATGACAGGCCTGGGAATGTTTTGGTACTCCTCTCGCAACGCCAAAAACAAATCTGGAAGAGTCTGTGGCTGTGGCTGACGTCGTCGCACACGTCTATCCAGTTCG
>JAUELE010260665.1:0-10387 GCA_031471655.1 Diodora aspera | reverse complement strand
ACCTTTGAAAGCATTCATTTGAACATCTTTTCAAAATGTATCTCGGAGGCGGTAAGATAAATAGATTTGATGTTGCTATTGTTAAATGCATAACCTTGAATCTTAACAGTGCCTCCCATACGTCTCAATATAAGTTTCCAATTCAGGGAGTTCAGAAAATTTATTAGTTGAAATTTGAAATATTGGATTTGAACTGATAGACAAAAGCCTCAAGCTTTTGAGACATTTTAGAAAATTGTTATATATGAAGTGTAAAGAATTGTGATCTAATTTTAATTTGGCAAGATCTGGAAAGTAAGTGCCGTTTAGTCTACAAAAGTTGGAAACTCGAAAATATAATTATCAGTCAAATTTAGAAAACTTAGTGTTGTTGCAATCGAGAGACTGATAGCATGTTTGTGATTGTGGCTCAAGAGAAGTGCAGAGAGATTTGGAATATACTGAAAATCTGATTGATTGCATATTATTATATAATTTCTCTCCAGACTTACTGTTCACAAAGTCTTACTTTGCAGATTACCCATTACTTGGGTGCTTTCAAGTTTCAATTTTTTAAGTGTTAGAGTTCTGAGTGGAAGTAGCACAAAATCAGCAAATATGATTTTGAGTCCCGTTGGTCCAAATGCGTTATCACTCAAGTTTAACCCTTTCAGATTTATAAAAGGAGCAAATGATTTTGGGGTCACATATTCCATTCTATTGCTGGCTAAGCTAAGTTTTGTGATCTTAGATGCAGTGATATTCCAGAAAGCTTCTTCTGATATTGCAGGAAGGTAGTTGCCTGCAAACACCAAGTCAGTCAGAAATTTAGGTATTGTTGGTACATACACAAGATCTAGTCCATGATCTACACATTTGGCTTTCTGATAGTGTTTGTTGCAGACACACCAGCGTCCACAAAGGTGGTAACGTCCGGCATCTAGGAAGGGAGACATCACCAGCAGAAGAATTAAAGTTGGCAGAACATATTTCAATATCACAGTCATATTTCCTGGTGAAAGGAGAAAAAATAAATTATTTTATTTGCAGGAGAAGCAGTTAAGAAGAAAATTCTAAATGGCGTACATTTTCTGTCCACATTTTTGAAGTGCAATAGTTTTATACTACATTGACAGTCAGGCTGTAGCCTACGCACTGTACAATATCTGTGGCAACGCAAAAACGACCATCGATGTAGTTGTCGCCCAAAGGTAACAACGCCGGACATGATCGTTACATACTGCAACAAGAAAACCAACATTTGCTAGAGCAACCGAAACAGTTTGCAACAGCACTGGTTCCTGCCAGACATAAATGACACAATCCGTCGCCGTGTAACCAACAACAATATGTCATGCCGTTGACCTGCCAGGGAGTCCTCTACTGACAGCTACTCATCGTCAGGAGCGACTGCATTGGGCCATGCATAATCAACATTGACGTCATCGCCAATGACGGATCATCAGATGAAAGCCGATACTGCATTTCACATGCTGACGGTCGTGCCAGAGTGTGTTGGATGGGTTAACGTTGTGCTGGGGAAGGGGGTGGTGTTTTGGAATGAGACCGGTGAGGAGGACCAAGCATCACCGTTTGGGGTGGTATTGACTTGAATGCGAGACGTGAGACTTGGGCCAGTCATCTTCCAAAACGTCGGACATCGGACCAAAACGTCGAAAATAATCAAATGCAGCCAAGGCCGAGGACTGCAATTTCTGAGGATGTGGCCTAGATCCCAATGACTGTTTTAAAACGTCTAGATCATTACAATGTCATGTACCAAAGATGTATGTTTGCTATCCACGCCATTCGTGGTCACACATTGCCCACCAAGGCCCCGAGATTGTTTGATCAAGTCAACGGAAGATCTTTGTCGATAGTGACGAGTGTGCATACATGGACTGGGCTTCTTCCGATGTGCCTCAGTAATGCACTTTCGTTTTCAAAAATAAAGCTTTCAATGTACAGTCTCGAGCAACATTTCTTTTTGTGGCTCAGTGTATTATATTCATCGTGAGAACGACATCTTACGTTTAGGAATTGGAAAGAAAGATCCTCTGAGGGTCCACATTGTCGGTTTTTGTAGACCACAGTTGCCGTGGTGATAATATTAATAATAATAATAATAATAACAATAACAAGAATAACAATAATGATGATGATGATAATGATGATGATGACAATAGTAACTATATATTTATATAGACCTAATCTCCAGTTCTGCAACTGTTCAGAGCTACAATGTACGGCCTATTTGTGTTTAACCTTGCAATAAACAGTATTTGCCTCAAAACGTAACATAAATTCAAACATTTAAACCACCTGTAGTCAAAGGTCAGTGTTTCCAAATGAGTATGTCAAAAATATGAGGAACATCAATCGATGACCCAATCCTCCGCCCCTCCCCCCCCCCTCCACACACACACACACACACACACACATAAAAGAAGGATACACAAACGAGCAGAGAGACTTAGCTGCTCGTGCATCTACTACTCCTACCACCACTGATAATAATAATAATAATAATAATAATAGTAATAGTAATAGTAATATTAATAACAATAATAATTATAATTATACCACAACTACTACCACCACCACTACTACTACTACTACAACTTTCAATGATACGAGGCCGTTTTATCCATATAATACATGTACATTTCGGAGAGAATTATTGATAGAGTGCTGATTGAAAATGGCATCAAGTCACAAAAATATATTTTCAGAAACAATCAAGTTTCTTTGTGTTGACATTAAAATTTTGTGACCCGATCCCCAAAAAAGGGACCACACGTCGTCAAACTACGAATCTGTATTATAGCTATCTGCTGTTTTGCCATTTGTAAAGAAACCTTTTGATGCAAAAAGTTTTAAATTTGATTAATATCTAGTAACTCTAAGGCTTTTTAAAAACCTTAGGGGTAAAAGACCCTATTTTGAGAAATTCGCGTTTGAAAGTATGACCCCTCTCCAGCCATGCTTTGCACAGTCAATATTGATACGCCAAATGTGAACTTCTGTCCACCCGAAATATTAAAAAACTGACGCTGAAATAATAGCTTGTTGACAAGAGAAATATATTCAGATGAAGAAAACAAAATAACGAACAGAGACTGCAAAACTTAAAAGTCTCAATTTGGCAATCATCAATGCCTACTTACTGTTCACAATGAGAGGAATACATGTACATCTTTATCAATACATGTTTTATTTATGAACAATTTTTGAACATGTCTTAATTTGGAAGTATATTTACACCTTTTCAAATTAGTAAGGGGATATTGGAATTTAAAGGTAAATAAAATAATGATTTTGTTTTGGATACAACCGTCGACTGCAATGAAGATAATATGATTTGCTCTACAACAGAGCACCAAAACGCAGCCAATGGTGTGCACGTGCAGCCGGGGTGCATATTCGAATTTGACACCTTAAGAAAAGGTCATCTACTCCCTTGTGATCGAGGTTTCTTTCATTCTGATAGCTTCTGACTGTAATCCTGTGGTGATTTTGTTTATCTGAGACATCCTTTGATTGTTTTTCTGCAATGCGACGTCTTCAACGTGCTGAACGTCTACAAGCAATTGTTATGCTTGAAACTGGCAGCCGTCAGTCTGAGGTTGCCAATGTCTTCCATGTTACCAGTCAGTGATTATGAGATTATGGAGCAGATATCACCAAACCCATAATGTTGATGATTGACGCCGTTTGGGGCGTCCACGGCCATCAACAAGAGCCCAGGATATGTTTATTCATACCCGGGCTCTGAGAAATCGCACTAAAACAACAAATCGGATTGTTGCAAACCTACACCAGGCTACTGATGTCCGAGTGATAGGTCAGGCCATTAGATATCGTCTCTACGATTGTCATGCAAAACGGCCTCGTGCCGCCATTGACCAACCGCCTGATTGCCAATACACGCGAATGGTGTACACAGGAACTGGGGGTATCGTCGGTGGTCACGTGTAATGTTCTCAGATGAGTCCCGGTACACTTAAGACTTCCTTGATAGGCGTGGTCGCATCTGGCGACGTCGTTACGAACGCCATGTCAATGTTCACCTGAAGCAGAATGCCAGATTTGGTGGTGGGTCTGTTATGGTGTGGTGTTGGGATCACTATGACCAACCGAACCCCACTCCATATCGTGTAAGGCAGAGTCACTGGCAAGTACTATCAGGACAAGATACTGACGCCCTATGTTGTCCCGTTTGCACGACGTATGGGGCGCCGTTTTGTCTTTCAGGACGACAACGCCCGTGCTCATCATGCAAGAATAGTCAATAACCACCTTCAACGACACAATATCCACAGGATGCCCTGGTCAGAAACCAGCTCTGACCTTTCCTCCATTGAAAATGTCTGGAACATCTTTGGCAAACTTATACGTCAACGTCAAAGGCCACCAGCCATGCTGGATGAACGTGGCCAGCCGTTGGTGGAAGAATGGGACAGACTGCATCAACTTACCATAGGTAGACTCATACGCAGGATGCCTCAACGAATCAATGAGTATTTGGCCAATAATGGAGGCATTACGCACTATTGACGCAAAAATGTCAACTTTCAATTTGCGTTTCTTACCCATTCCTTCTTTCACAGACCATGACAGCAAGAGAAACTGTTTAGGTACTGAAATACCGGGTGCATTGTTTACTCAATTCATTCTTTTTTTTTATAAAGATGCAATTAGTTTGGGAGCAATTTTTAATATCATTTGTTTGTTATTGACCTTGCAATTTCAATATATCCCCTACTTATTTTGAAGAATAGATATGTTTATATAAATATTCAAATCGAGCAAAGCGAACAGCAATCAACATAGAACAAGTTAACGGGAACAATAACCTTTAAAGAAGCAATATTTAAGATTAACTCGGTTGATACCGGTAGCGAGTAAGAGTGAGTGTGTGACTTTGGAAACAATCCGATTCTTGGTAATCTTCAGTCGTAACTTTACGGTCGCTAAATTGGATTGAACAAAAGCTATCATGACTGACAAGCCATTTCAGTTATTAAGCCAAGTCAGTGAAAGACTGCACGATTTGTGTTGACTGAAACTGTCCAAACACATCCCATTGGGTCCTTGTTAGTCGCAAGTATTGATGACAACATGATCAGTTATAAAATCTTTTAAATGGTTCGTTTGGACCAATAATCATCTTTATATAATGTATGGTTTCTTGCAAGGCCACACAAAAACACCCATCTTGGTTATCGTCCCCGCCTTACTCTGAAAAAAACAAACCGATCAAGATTTAAAAAATGTATCACCTCGATATGCAGGGCATATATGTCTGCGCCAAGGGTCTGTCACATGCCTTGGATATACTCCTATTCATCAGAGTCGTGTTGTATGCATGGATAGTCCAAATCTGCTAAATATGGACAACCAATGAAATGTCGCATTAACTGCACGAGACGTTACTTGATCAATTTCAACACATAACGTCTTCACTTCGCCGAGTATTAGAAGAGACGCGCCACATGATTGGACGCTATGGACGCTTCACTGATTGGTCAAAACGCCCGCCAGAGACGATCGTCGTGAATAGGAGTGATTCCATAGTATATTAGAGACCGATACGCTCATATTCGAATTCCTTTTCTCTTCTTGACGACATTGTTTGCTCAGTTTATAGAAAAGGATACAGTATTGTAGACAATAGGGTTCCAAAGAAATGAATTTCAGTCTGCACCTGCTATGTATTCATTGCCTTCACCTTTAAACAAAGCGCCCGCCCTGTCCTCCTTTTACCAAGGAAACGGACCATCACCAACTATTTTTAAGTGGCCTTAATATTGGTCTTCGACACAGTTGGGTTCTCAATGAAAAAAAACCTGTGAACTTGATTTCATTAGAAAGCAATGTTTTCCCCGAGTTATTTATGTTGGAAAACAGATAGGAAATGGGCTTGGGAATCCAGTATGGAAGAGCTACGGCAATCAAGGTCCAAGCTGGCACATGGGCGAGATACATCTGGACTCGGAGTACACTAAAGACCAATTCCGAGTGAGTTGTTTGTATGGGAGTAATTAATGGGACACCAAATATCGTTGATTTTGGACCAAACATTATTTTGGACTGAGTTTTCTGTACATCAAACAGCAAGCTAATTACACATAACACATTATTTTGTAACACTTGAGATAACCATACATCGCTGATTATTTGCAACGAGTTACTGAACATTATGCTGCAGCGAGGTAATTATAATTAAACGGAGGGCAAGAACAGTTTAATTAACATAAGCGAGATATGCCGTGTTGATAGTCTGAAGAGACTAATTGTATCGGTTGCATTCTACAGATAGTCTTTCAAGCCACAACCAACATTTATGGATATTCCAGAGTGTACAATGCTCTCGGCGACATTGCCATTGACGATATTTATGTCTACAATGTCACGTGCAACGGTACGTAACTCTGCTTTCTGTCCCGAACTCATTTTTATTTATATAGTGAAATTTCAAATGAGCTCTCAAAGACCAGTAAGAGTTATTCTTCTATTGAATTTAGTGTGGCTGACAGCGTGGTTAATCTTGGCACAGTCTGCATGGGTGGCGCCAGGAATTCCCGAAATACACACACGTTCACAAAATGCAGTAAAATACACACATTTTCTCCGAAATGTTTCTCTACGAATATTTTTTCCCCAACGGTGGAGGGGGGGGGGGTCATTAGGTTCCCCGATAGGGGGTCTGTAGACCCATTCCCCCACGCTGGCGTCTGTTGACCTTGGAAGAAAACTCGTGCCATCATTTGAGAAGCTCGATGAGTTGATGTGGTGAGACCTGCCAGTCACGGACGGTACTGACAGACCAAGGGTGATGCCATGATCAGACACTGCATCAGATCATCACTGTTGTAGCGAGATTGGCCACTGACATACAGCAGGATTTTAACCGAGACTTTTTGGTTCTTGGGTCGACGCTCTACTAACATGACCTATCTCGGCTGAGCCCCATACAGCAGGATTTAAACCAAAGACTTTTGGGGTTCTTGGGTAGACGCTCTACCAACTGATCTATCTCGGCTGAGTCCCATACAGGAGGATTAAACCAATGACTTATGGGCTCTGGGGTAGACGCCCTGCTAACATGACCTATCTCGCCCTGTTAGAGTGTCTAGGTCTGTTTTTGAAAATATATTTGTAATCAAAGTTCAGTTCTCCCTAAGTATAGTATTGTAAGCCATGAAGACTGAACAAAGTCTTGAAGGGTTTGCCAATCATCCCTTACGTTGCTATCTTAATCAATTTAAAGCTCTACCGATGTGTCCACCTGGTTCTATAATCCGCAAGGGGAGTAACTCTTCATCCTGTTACACATTCCACACGAAACCAACGTCATGGTACTCGAGCAGCTTGGCCTGTCGTCATGAAAGTGTCAACTCTCATCTGGTGTCTGTGAACAGTCGAGAGGAGCAGGAGTTCCTTGTGAACACAATCAAAGGCAATGCAGGTGCGACACTTTGTAGCTTCATCATCTGGTCGTCTGTCCACCACATTATCAGCTTTTATCATTGATAAATGAGTTAAAGCTGGATGCGTTCTCCCTAAGCCTAAAATAGGTCTGGTGCTATCTGTGTGAAATAAATAACATAAAACTGTAAATCATACATTGTAAAAGTGTATTCCTAATTAAATAGCCGGCCTAATTCCGAACCTTTCTCCGAGGATTTACCGAAGAATGTTCCGTTTTTTCGAATGCGTCCCGAATATGAGCCGAATGCATTTATTTGCAAGTGTAATGTCTGCAAAGGTTTACGAATACTTTCAAGATTCTGTCGAAAGTTTGGAATGCATTTTTTCTATTTTATGACATGGCGGTCCCAAAATATACAAGACTGTTCAAGAAGCTGTAGAACCGACAAATATGGTATATCTTTTGGCTACTATTCGTGGTCAGTACATAATTGTATATATATATTACCGACACAAAATGAGGGAACTAAGAATTTAGATGCAGCTACCGTTGAGGTTGATGTGTGCAATACCGTGGCGTTGCAGCTGAACGCAACATCCAATCACAATGTAATTCCACAAGATGCATGAACAACACGTGATGCACGTACACACAGAAGCTACATGTAAACTGTGTCCACCTATTGGAGAACTCACAATCACCAATGCAATTGAGGTGAACACACGCCGAAAAATGCCTCCGATGCAGTATATGAATGAAAAGACAAAATGGAGAATCTTAGGTATGATAGAGGGAGGAACACCACTGTGCTAAGTTGCCCGAATATTGGGTAATCAAAAAGGGTAATTTTACGCCTATGGGACAAGTACCGTCAAACGGGTGGGGATGCAATAAGACCTGGGCGTGGTAGACCTCAATCAACTACACCTAGACAGGATCGTCTCATTACCCTAATGGCCCTACGCAATAGGTTCAAATCAGCACCTGCTATCAATAGGGAATTCCGTACAATAAGTGGACGACGAATTTCAGTATCAACCGCTAAGAGCCGACTCTATCAAGCCCGTCTGAAAGCAAGGCGGCCTGTGAAGGGTGTCACCCTTACAGCTCACCGTAGATACCAAAGATTGGTGTGGGCTAGGCAGGATCAGGGACGGGCTTTGCGTCAGTGGCGTAACACCATGTTCTCGGATGAGTCAAGGTTTTGCCTCCGATTCACAGATGGCAGAAAACGTTGTTGGCGCAATAGCGGTGAACGGTATGCCAGAGCGGCAATTATTGACCGTGATCGGTATGGGGGCGGTAGTGTAATGGTGTGGGGCGGTATTACACATGACAGGCGATCGAATCTGGTTATCCTTAATGGACACTTGACTGGTCAGCGATATGTGGACGAAATTTTGCGTCCTGTGGTGGCTTCACTGGCTAGAATTATCGGCAGGAATTTTGAATTCCAAGATGATAGTGCCAAACCACATCATGCCCAAGTAGTCACCGATTATCTCAGACGAGAGGGCATAGGGACATTGGACTGGCCCGCCAAGTCCCCAGACATGTCCCCTATTGAACATCTGTGGAACGTTCTCGGGCAGAGGGTGTACGCCAGGGACCCGGCACCCGTCAATGGCGGGCAATACCATGGGCATGTGTCTCCCAACATGGTGGACACACCAGATATTGATCTTCACACCCGAAATTGATTTTGTGGACATTTAGAGCAATGACACATTCACTGTCATTTCATCAGTTCCCTTATTTTTTGTCAGTAGTTTATATTTATCGATCCCAAAGTGATTTTGTGAAAAGAAAACACTGAATTTGACCATGCATTCAACTTTAAGGAAATGATGTCAAGCAACAGGGCCTTGCCTTTCTTGGAGTGGTGTTAGGAGAGTGCTGGGGCAGGGGTTAGTCAATCGCTCTACAACATAAATGGTGGTAGGACAGCTCCTCAAGGGATTTATCTTCTGCAGGCATACCAATCTCAAGACCAGTCACTCTACAATCAATATTTTAACCAAAGCCCCAGTCTCACCAGAGGTACTACTAAATGCCAACTTCTGACCACCCCCAAAAAGCTGTGACCAACAATAACCACTGCCGACCATACAGCAAAATTTGCAAGAAATTTTATTGTTCAATTGGTTGCGTATCGATTCTACGACAGGTTGCCTAGTGTCATATGAAAATTGTCCAATCATCAAAGATTGTTGAAGACCAATGGCTGACAATTCGCAAGAGCGGTTGGCAACTGCTCAACAATTTATTGGCGATCATCAACAACTGGTTTCAGATTAGTCGCCAATGTTGGGACATGGGTGCTCTGCAATTTTTTTTATAGAGTACTAACAACGTTAACCTCATGTCCCGTTTTACCTTTCATGAATCGTTATTTAACTTTGTTTAGCTAGATATAAGGTGCTTTCTAAACTCATTACTATTGTCATAATTACCATTAATACCACTACTTTGAAATACAACAGATAATACTTACATATTCGAAGCCTTGGAACTTCAATGTGTTTGGGATCAATTTTTACCGCTGACACAACTGTATGGTACAGCTTTCTATCCATCAGGAGTAGAGACACCACCTGTAATTCCTCAGGCAGCTTCTTGTTCTCTATGTGCTCCTGCAGATACTTCAAGACATTTACAGAACCTGCACAGAGAAGAACTAATTTAGGTGTTTTCCAGTGTAAAATCATATGTCTCCCTAACCGACCCTATTCCATACCACACCCTCCTCTCATGGAAAATCCAAACCCTGAAAAATTGGACGTGCTAAATGTCTGTGTCACATTTCATGAAAATATGCTGAACTGTTCCCGAGTTCTGATCCCAAAAAAGGGCAAACACCATTGACAAACTAGAGTTTCCACTGGAAACTGAACTTAACTGGTACATATACAACAAGTACTTAAACTCTTCACAAGCAACAGTAATTGCTAAAATTAATGTCATGAAGATGCT
>JAUELE010260654.1:0-10388 GCA_031471655.1 Diodora aspera | reverse complement strand
TTATAAAGGGCGGGGTGGAGGGGGGGGGGGTGCCTCTGTGCCCCCCTGCATCCGGGCCTTTACCGTATGAACCTAAGTTATGCATATGAAGTTCAATATGTAACAGTAAACTTTATGTATACGGAGTCTTCGAAACAGATTAAAGTGTTATGCATATCAACGGGGTCCCACATTCACATAAGGTCACATCGCCAAACATGTTTTGCAAGTGGAGAAGATGTAGGAAGTTAATGAAGAGCTAACATCTGACGTGTCTTTTCGAAATTGCAAACGAGATGTTATTTATGACGCCTGATGAGTCATGACCTCTACGTAGTTTGATCACACACACTCCACTGCTTGCCTGGCAGACGTCATATCTCATGCAGTTCATGACCTTCAATCTTTGTCAAACATGTTTGGATTCGAATCTGTTCGTTGTCTTAAAGCTATTTGCCATGCTTTCACTTTTCCCATGACCCCCTCCCCATACAAGAGCACTGTGTGTGCTTGATAATGTTTCGGTGTTTTTTAAAGCAGGTGCATTTGTTATGTAATATTTAGTTTCTTGGCCTGTTTGTCCAATGTCCTTTTCTGAACCTTATTTGCCTTTTCAGTCAAACATTCATCACATTTTCAGTCTTGAAAAATGACCATATTTGAGTCTTGCTGTGAACCTTGATATCAACTAATTGTTAATGTGACTACAATTAATATATATGCATATGCAGAGCTGAGAACCATCGATTATGAGATTACTCGAGGATGCAAACTACCGTTATAATAAACGTAAATAGTCTTCATACGTAGAACCCTATGTGCACTAGATGTGCGTACTGTGAGCTTTATCGCCTCAAACTGTTATCCTTATAAGTCTACGGACTGTGATCTTTAGGGTCTCAAGCTGTTATCCTCATAAGTCTACGGAATGTGACCTTTAGGGCCTCGAGCTGTTATCCTTATAAGTCTACGGACTGTGACCTTTAGGGCCTCAAGCTGTTATCCTTATAAATCTACGGACTGTGAGCTTTAGGATCTCAAGCTGTTATCCTCATAAGTCTACGGACTGTGAGCTTTAGGGCCTCAAGCTGTTATCCTCATAAGTTTACGCACCGTGAGCTTTAGGGTCTCAAGCTGTTATCCTCATAAGTCTACGGACTGTGAGTTTAGGGTCTCAAGCTGTTATCCTCATAAGTCTACGGACTGTGAGCTTTAGGGTCTCAATCTGTTATCCTCATAAGTCTACGGACTGTGAGCTATAGGGCATCGACCTGTGAACTTTATAAATCTATGGACTGTGAGCTTTAGAGCCTCTAACAGTAAACTTTATACATCTATAGACTATGAGCTTTAGGGACTCAACCTGTGAAGTTTACAAAACTATAGGCTAAGCTTTAGGGCCTCTGACAGGACTCTTTATAAGTCTTTAGATTATAAGCTATAGGGCCTGATATTGTGAACATTATAAGTCTAAGCTTTAATCTACAGCATCTGCTGTAAATACTAATTTCTGACTACGAATGTTTCTTAGATATGTGCAGAAATATAATTATATCTTTGATTTCCTTTTAGACCCAGGCTTTCACGTGTGTGCTGTTTGTGAAAACGAAGTCGAGGTTATCCCAGCTGTTGTTTGGTGCAACATCTGCAAGTCAGGGTTCTGCCAGAAATGTCATCAATTTCATCAGCGAATGCCTTTGTCTCGCAACCACGACGTTCACTACATCAATCAAGACCCTCACCAGACTAAGCTCTCTATTGGATGTTCGTCTCATTTTTCTGACGAAGTGACCAAATACTGCACCGACTGCAAAAAGGTCTACTGCAGTGGCTGTACCAAAAAAAATCATAGCAACTGCTCCGATGCTCTAACACTACAGAATGCCAAGTCTCAGCTGAGCTCACTGAAACATAACCTCGGGAAAGACGTACAAGTTCATGTCGATCAAAATGAAAGACGAATGTTGACGATCCAATCCCTGAGGAATAAAGCTTCAGAAACAGAGACCGATATCCAAACCTCGTGCCAGCAAATCGTAACCAGCATAAAAGCAAAAGAAAAAGAGCTAATATTGAAATTAAAGAAAGAAATGGAAGACACGATAAAACGTTTGCAATTGAAACAGCAATGCGATGAAGTTAAATCCCAGTTTTATGGGAATCTGATCACAATCATCGACACATCCTTGGAAACAGGTTCCACAGCCAGCATTTTCAAAATATACAATGACTTGAACGCAATGGAGTATACCTCTGCAGGAGACGAAGACGTATGTAACACAGATTTTCATTGGTCAGTGGTAGACTTGTTGCAGGCTGTAACAAGGAGCATCCTTCATCAGATAACCAATCAAACAGAAGGTTCTACTAACCTTGGCACCGTAAGCGCTAGCCACCCTTCAACGTTTGAAGAGCTAGACGACCGCACCAGGCTGAAAACAAGCTGGTGTGCTACAAAAACCAAAGCGAATCTGAAACAGAGTAGAACAGGAGATTCCTGGCAAAAAGAAGGCGAGTTCATTAAATCGAGTTCTCTTCCCAGTCCAACAACCACGATGAAAGGCTTTGACAGTCATCTTGATAGACGCGGGGTAAAAGATGTTCGTTGTGGTAGAGATCAAGGCTTGTATCAGTCAGGGACTGAAACACAGTTAGATGAAACGCTGATGAAGTCAGCTCAGATTATAATCAAACCAGAAGTTGCCCCAGACAAGGAAGAACTAGTGCCCATGGACAGAATTGAAACATGCAGCGAAAACCAAGATAGTCTGAATGCAAATGCAAGCAAAACTGAAAGAGAACAAAACAAAAACAGCAACCCCAACGATGAAACGACGGCTCACACTCATGATAATTCTGTGGAAGAACACCAAAAGCCTGTCTACACACACAATAGAAGCAACATTGTACTGAAAACAGGGTTATCCGAAGACGAGTGCAACTCTAGCAACAGTGATGAAGAAGCTTTGGATGCCAATCCTGTCTACCAAGAATCAGTAGAAGCAATGCAGGAGGGACCAACAGAATCCTTACATATCGACACAGACGAGGAAAGTTACCAGGAGGTGAACGAAGGTGTCACTGAAGCAGAAAGTACCATGCACGATAACATGGACAAGTCAGACATGGTTGTGAACCGTGTTGGAATCACATCAAAAGTTGAGGACGAACAACATGAAGAGGAAGGTTCTGGAAGTACAGAACACACACATCAGTCGTTTACAGATCCCGGATGTACAAGACGTGAATCGCTCACAGAATATGCCGAGAACCAAACTGATGAAGAGGACGAACAACAGCAAGAACAAGAAGACAAGGACAAAGATCCAGAATTAGAACACAAAGACGAAGACAGGGACTTATTTGAAGGAACTGGCACAGGAAACAGTCAGACTGGCAATGCATTATCAACAGTGCTCGAAACTGAAAATGGCCCACCTGAACAATCCAAAGACCATGTTATGACTTCAATGCCTAATGATAAGCATCAGACGCAAAGCCTGACCATGGTGCCAGATCCTTTTAATACCCCTCCTTTTTTAAAGCAGCGTATTGAAATCAGGACCTCAAGGGACACAGAGGTTCCCTTCATTGAAGATATGGCAGTTGTTGATATCAATGGTATCGACTACATTGTGGTTACAGACTGGACCAACAAAAGTATCAAAGTTTACTACATTCCGAAAACACAAGTCCTACATCAAGAGCTGACGCTCGCCGACAAACCCAGTGGAATCACATATATAGGCGACAACAACTTTGCAGTATCAATCCCCTGGAAGAATAAGATATTTAAAATATCTTTGTTTCCCGATTTTCGAAAATTCGCAAACATTGCTACTGTACACAGGTACTACGGAATCGCCTACCTCGGTAATTCCAAGATGGCGGCCTGTGCACCGACGGCAAAATCTGTTGACGTATTGGACATGTCTGGAACCATACTTCAGACAATCACAGCTGACGTCATGCAGAAACCCTCTTTCTGTTCAGTGAGGAACGGCACCCTTCTTGTCTCTGATCCTGAATCTAAAGCTATCTGCTTCTTATCGACTGAAGAAGGTTTGATCAGAACTTATGCCCCCACTGCTGAAAACATTTTGGTAAGTCCAAGGGGCATCTCGTACCACGATGCATATCTGTTTATTGTTGATGGTAAGCGAGTCCTGCAGTTGACGGAGTCAGGAGAGTATGTTCGGGATGTTCTGCAAGACTTGGATGCCCCAGACGCACCCAGAGCAATTAGCATTAATCAAAAGAAACTTCTTTATGTTTCTTGTGGAAAATTGATAAATATGTATCAGTTTTCCTCATAAGCATTTTCAGCGTTCATGAAATCTTTATGTCGGTAATTGGAATGTCTTTTTAAAAGACGAAGTTTAACGTTCAAACATTTTAATTTTATAATAGTTCTGTCCAGATTTCGTTGGCTTCACGTGTGCAGAAGAAGACTTCACAATGGATTGTTTTGCGCTCTTCATTTCAAAGAGACCTTAACCTTCCCCGTTTATTTACATTTTACATTCCTGTAATGACGTTTTAATGGTTTAACTTCATGTGCAGCGCCACTGAGCACCTCTATGATGGAATTTAAACGCTATATAAATTCATTATTATTATTATTATTATTATAAATAAAATGTTCCCTGAATAAAGAATATTTAAGAAATAAATGAAGAGGAAGGTTTTATGGCAAACAACATGTATCAACTCCCCTAGAAACATACTTTTGAAAGATTCAGAAGTAAATTATCAACGCTGTCAACACGACCCATTTACGGTTTGATGGATTCAGATTACAGAGTTATTCACCCAACGTTGACAAGGTCAGTGTTTGAACTGGAGGCCAGTCCAGTATCTGAATAACTAGCCAGCTAGTGACCCTTAAGTACTAGTATATTACTAGTTCACTGACAGCTCTGGCATTGTCTTAAACGTCAATAAAATAAAGGGCAAATACAATGATCATAGGTCCAATATTTTACAACAGATGTTAGAACAAAACAGACATTCCCTTCTCACCGATTGACAAAGATATGGATACAAAACGCACAGTTTTGCCGTTTGAGGCGGGTTTGTAATGACATATCACGTGACGAGGTATAGTGTTGTTAAACAGTTCGCACTATGAACACCACAAGAACATAGATCGAAAGATCATCTTTATTTCCCCCATTTGAGGAAGAATTTGATCCAAACATAAAATGTAATAAAACCTGAAATTACAGATATGTCAAAAACACATACGTTTCAGTCATACAGATAGTTAAGAATTATAGTTATATACACACTGGAATAAGTGGTTCCACTTCTGGATAAATTTACAAACATTAGTCATAATATTTGACCGTATGTCATAGTCAATATTCTCTATAAGCTCATTCGCTCTACCTGCCATAATAAAGGTAAAGGTCATTATCGTCATCAATATCATCATCTTACCATAGATTAACAAACGTATTTACATCTAGTTTATCACAAATATATTCAAAAGGTGCATTTCTGTATTTTGAATTAGTGTTACATGACATAACTTATGCTTAACAATATAATTTGAGACATCTTCATGCAATTTCTGCTGCCCCAACTGAATTAGGATGTCAATTTATCATGGAAATGTTCAGGGCATTTTAGTGCGAGTCTCCAAAGACTATGTTTATCTTTGGATTGACTCAACTTTGACTCAAACGATTGCTCTGATACTTTGAAACAATAGAAGTTTAAGCAATCAATAAACAGATATAGTTATTCCAACAAAAGTCACCTTTCACATGATAGACATTAACTACGGTTGTGTATACATGACCATTTCTTGACATTCTGAAGAAAACCACGAATGCCTGTCTTCTTTGCCGCTGGCATTAGCTCCCACATGAAATCGTCAAACACTGAAAGGACTTCACTCGTATGTCTAGCAGACACTTCATAATAATTACAGTTTAAGAACTCTTCCACTGCAGAGGACAAACACTGCTTGGAATCAAACCTAGAACCTTTTGGTAGATCTGTCATTGTCCCGACAAAAGCTACTGGAACACTGGCCTTGTGTTTGGCAATGATGTCTTCCCTCATATCCAAAGCCGTTTCAAAGGAAGATTCTTTGTGAATGTTGAATACCAACAGAAAAGCATCACATAACTTTATAGCCATCTTTCTATCGTGGTGGAAACAGTATCCTCCTGGCGTGTCCCAAATGTCTAAGATTGTTTTATGTCCGTACAGGTCAATTTCTTTGCGCTGCACATCACCAGTTGTGGGGACATGTTTGCTTCTAAAAACACGATGCATGTATTGCTCAACGATCGCTGTTTTGCCACAAGCCGCGTCTCCCATTACAGCGATTCGGACAGAGTTAAGTTCCCGTGGGCTGGTGGCGTATAGTTCAAACATGTCCTGGTAAATATCCACTCCGGACTGTCTAAATTATGTTTCTGAAAGCACCTGCTATACAGATGAATCTAGAACACCATTTGGGTCGCTTTTTAAGCGAAAACAGAGTACTTGCTCTTTCGTGTTTGTAACTCGTTCAAGTAGATTTATGACATATGTTTATCTCTTAAATAACGTTGTGTGTACATTGCACAGATAGAGAGGTTCGTGTACCTGTATTTCGTAATGCAAACATAACCATCTGAAAGGCCGGGGCAAACCTATATAAAGGGCTTTACGCCCACTTCTCACTTCTGTCTCAGGTGCTTATGCTAATCAGACCTCTGGCCAAATGTGAAATAAATTGTTCAATATCTGCGTCTATAGCGCACTTTCAAAGATGAAACATTCTACAGTTGTCCATAAGATAGAAAGTAACAAAATTGACCAATAACTCACAACAAGATGCAGTATTTTATAAATTACGGGCCTATTCATTTTCAAAATAATCTGAATTCCAACTGTTTCCATTTCAAAATTGTTGTCAATCGCTGGGTAAAAGGCGTGGTGAAACCATTTCCTCAATTCACACAAAGCTTTAGTCAGTACCCATCAGGGTCATGCACACGCTATTGTATCTGACATCACTCTCAGGAAGCGTGCCACAGACGACAGAAAATCGTCTGCTTGGGGATATATCGCTATTAAAACAAGCCGGAACAATGCGGTGGTCATTCAATAACTGTTTATTTGAAGCGCATAATGTTTCAGAAACGTTATGCAAAACAGTACCACCCTCCCCCCATGTGAAAAAAAATTGATATTTTTGCAGTCTAAAGTAAAAACAACGTACAACTTTATAAAAACCAAACCAAAGCAGAGAAAAGATAAATAAAAAGTTACAGTTTAAGCATGGGTAGGGTATATATATATATGTACATCTTTCAGATTAAAATCTAGGTCTACTGCTGTAATAAGATACGAAAACATAGGCCTACTATAGTTTCAGGTCAGCGTTATCTAAAAATAACATGTTCGTGTTGTACTGTAGATAATATGTTTACCTTCTGATCAATAACACTGTTAGATATTTGTGGTTTTAAACTCTTTGATTTGAACCTTACAACACATTTAATTTGCTTGAAAGGAGGGGAAGCTTTCCTCTCTAGGTAGTAGTCTGAATCAAAATGTATGGTCGCCCGTCACTTTATGCCCTCCCCCCAGTTGTTAAGTGCCTGCTACGACCCTGCGATAGTACAAATGGTGTAAGAAATTGCCCTAAAACAAAACAAAAACTCTCAGGTCATTCTGAGGTCGATCGTGACCCATACGGTGTCTGGGAACCAGATCAATTACTTTGTATGGCCTTATTCCACGGCTGTATGGTCATTGACAATTTGTTTCCTTTCTCGCTCATGTCTGTGCAGAGGTCTGACACAGTTTCTACAGTACGAATGAACCATCGTAAAGCACATAAAGGTCGTTTACGAAATAGTTTGTGCGGTTTATCCGCTGATTGCTGCGTGCAAAACTATAACTGTGACGTGAAAGAATCCTTTAAATGATGAACATTTGTTATTTGCAAGTAAAATATCATCCTCGAAATCTAGCCCTCAACAGTCCGTCATATACCCTGGAATCACTACTATTCTCGAAGCGGGCGTTTTGACAAATCAGTGAAGTTTCCATAACGAAAGCTTGCGTCCAATCATGTGGCGCGTTTCTCCTCACACTCGGCGAAGTAAAGACGTTGTATTTAAGTTTATCAACAGTTTCTTCTTCCTAATTCCTCTCCTGCAGTTAATGCGACATTTCATTGGTTGTCTATATTGAGCACATTTGGACTTTCCATACTCACAAAACGATCGTCGTGAATAGTAGTGATTCCAGTGCAGATGACGGACCGTGGGGGAAGCCATAATATTATATGCCCTGGATTTCGAGGAAGGAAAAATATATTTAGGCAAAACCAACCCTTTGCACTTTCAAAACAATACTCCATTATTATTATTATTATTATTAGTAGTAGTAGTATTGTTGTTGTTATTATTAATCATCCAATATGAGAACTGTTGACGATGGACAATAACCCTTACTAATGTCTTATAGATTGATGTCAAATACCTTGACCCTCCTTCTGGAGAGATAACCGATGACTCCATACATCTGACACCCGAGTGTGTTCTTCCTTCAACCTTGTCTGCAGTGCGTTTATTTCTCTCGACTGAATATGATTCTTTTCTTCTTGGAAGTGCAGTGTATATGAACAAAGCTCAAACCGCTTCTTCAGTTCTGTGTATGCTCTGTTGTAAGATGCACAATCGTTTTGAAGTTTGTGAACTTGGGCCTCGAGGTCTGCTGGGCTTCCTACACCCCCTTTAGCCTCACCCAGTTTCGTCCTGAATCTTGTAACCTCAGTCTCAAGAAAACCGACTTTGTCTCTCAGTTCTGCGATTGTTCTCTTGGCGTTTTCTAGCTCTTCTGATTTCCTCTTCAGTTCTGCTTCTCTCTCGTGTAGATGATCTTCCAGCACATCATTTGCTTTGAGTTCATCTGAAGAGTCCAGTTCCTCCTCTCGTTTGGAAGATTTGGGTTTCCAATATTCGTTTACATTATCGTTTGCTCCGTCATCCTCGTTCTGAAGTTCATGAGCCTCTTTCTCAAGTGCATCCACAACAAACCGATAACCTTCTTTCATCAATGAGTCCAGAAACTCCTCGTAAGCAGACGACCCTTTCGTCAGGAGTTTCTCCAGAAGAAGACGCATCCGTCTAGCCGGCGTTTGTCCATGACCAATCTCGTCTTGATCATCAGGAGTCAGGATGTGTGACGTCACCAAGTGAGGAACAATGTCCTCGGCCTCGACCTCATTGCTCAGGAACTCGAAACATCTTTGAATCACGTCTGCATTCCTCGGAGAAAGTCGTCCTGATATCAAGAGCACGTGCTCCATATCTGCACCGGAGGCTCGTTCAGGAGAGGAGAGGAAAGAAGGCGCCTCGGCTAGTAGTCCAAACGGATCACTTCTATCAGACGAGGCACCAGTCAGATCACGTCTATTAGATGCACCAATCGGATGACTTATATTAGACGAGGCACCAATCGGATCACGTCTATTGGACGAGGCACAAACTGGATCACTTCTTTTAGATAAGGCACCAATCGGATCACTCCTTGCCTCCTTAACGAGCCTCGGATCCGTGTGCCTGTCAATACATCAATCTTAAGAAGAACTTAACACATTGTGAATACATTTGAAAACAAGGCATTTTTCTCCATACGCACATACAAACATGTGCTCATGTGAGATGTAAGTGTAGAGTCATGCACAGAAGCTCTACATATCGTTCTGCCAACTGACAAAAAAAAAACACTTTGCGAGTTAGTGTATACTTTCGCATGTTGGCTGTCACTCTCGCAGGAAAACAAGACTTTTCTGTCAATTACATGTTTGCGTGTACGTGAAAAACTCGGTCCTGATAAAGACCTTCGTGTGTTTGTCAATACTGGTGGCAGCGGGAAGTCTCGTTATCTGGAAATTGTTGTCATCGAATACGTTCACTTTCGTGCTCGACAAAGACGAGAACCGTATCGTGTACAAACTGATGAGCTGATACGATGTAAGAGTACCTTTTGTGATATGTTATCAGACTTGTTCTGTCATCAGCTCGACAGTTGGTGGAATTTAAGGTGACGGTCTCGTAGACCCTAAGTTCACAATGAAAGCATTTCTTCAAAAGAGTTTCTTGACCGCTGGGGTTTATTATAATGACGCTGTCGCGTATAAGAAGAGTAGAATTTCAGTAATCCATTCAGTTTTCATCGATTTGTATCATGTCTTCATGTACGAGTCGAGGGCGGGGGTGGAGGGGCAGGTGTCAACGGTTTGGTTTGCTCGCTATTCGGTTTTAACAGAGGGTCATTTTCGAGCAAAAAGCCCCCCCCCCCCCAACTCCAAAAGTACCCCTACGCCAATTCCCTGAAAACAGATTTCGTGGTCTTGTGACCCTCAGGACGGAAATATAACCTCCCCTGCGGGG
>JAUELE010260643.1:0-10389 GCA_031471655.1 Diodora aspera | reverse complement strand
CAGTTATTTCACATATACCACGCGGAATTCGTGCCTGAAAAGTGCACCTTGGGCTAATTTATTGTCAGATAACCAACCGGTGAGACAACCCTAAGCTGCCAGGAGGCGCATTCACCTTCCCACCAGGTACCTTATTTCAGCTGCGTGAACGGGAAGAATGTGGGAGCAAAGTCACTTGCCTAAGGTAGATACCACTGATCTTGGGCTAGTGTACCATAAATAAAAAATCAACCTCATCGAAAACTTTGTCTTAACTGTGTGGACTCCAATGCCTGATTAGAAATATGGCAACATCGATCACTCATGACCCAGTAATTACCATAAAATTACGTTCCGTTGTGTGTATTAAGCATGCTACAAGAATTAACCCGGGTAAAGTGAACTGTGTTATTAGTTGTCACCACAGCTCATTATTTATGCTGGTCACTATATTATCAAATAAAGACAGGTCTATTTCTAGCATAAACAGAGACGTGCACTAAGTAAATGTGTTCAAGATATTCAACTAATCTTTTGTCAACATTATTTTATGTATAAAACTGAATGTTTTCACTATTCTGCTCATAACTGGGTATAATATTTGTTTATATTTCGGTCAATAACAAGTCGTCAGAAATAATGATGTTGTCCGCAGACCTTTTCTCTAAAAGTCCGCTAGTATGCAAGCAAAGCAATCTCGGCAATGTTAGGATCCGAGTAATTCCCTTTTTGAACGCTATAAAAAAAAGCAATTTCACCATTTGGGACAATATCCTCTTTATTCACATCACGAAATTTAGCCTTTCTGATGCTAACATCATTTTAGGAGAACCGTAAATATCATGTTGCAACATTTGAACAGCATTAGTCCTTAAAATGTACAAATACAAGGTAGTTTTCAGATTAAGTATACTGATGCAACCAAAAGAACTTTCAGCATTTCGAAAGCAACAAAAAATGAAACATATCAAGAATAGAAATCCTTTTTTTAATTTTCATTAAAGGCTAAAATGCTCAAAACAATCTGGTTTACTTTCACTGTCTTAAGTACATTTATGTTTAATGGAGGCAAATATACTGTGGATTTGTTATTGCTTTCATTGATTGATTTAGCTGAAAATGGAAAACTTAATTTCAGAACAGTATGTATGCTTTCGGTATATCTCAGAAACTGACATTACAAAGTTGACTCGAAGCTGGATACAACATTCCCTTGACGTTGCATGTTACTTAACAACTGGCAGGTGTAGTCGGTCCTATTCCTGACAGCTGAGAGAACAATTTGATTTGCTGAAAATCGGAAATGTAGCATCCATCTGCTGACAAGAACTAGACGGCGTGTACCATAGAGATATGAGCCAGAAGGAATTTACAGAAACCTGTCTCTCGACTTTCATTACTACAGTTGTCAGCGCAGAATGTCCTCCTGGCTATTCACGATTTTCAGGTTGAAATTTCTCTTGAACAAATGAAATCAGACACACATGGCAATGAATTCCTTTCAGTGTATCCTTTTAAAATCTGAAGTAATTTAATGTTAAAATGTTAAGGACTTTACTGATATTTGACTAACTTGGATTTCATTTTAGTTTTGCCTGAATGTGTTCCAGGTCATCTGAAAGTGACCGACTTTATATAATGTGTTCAGAGAACTTGCTGAATCAATAAAGAAAGTATGTGGCAAAATGTCTCAAATGTAGGACCAGTAATTTCTGAAAGAGTTTATAGAAATGTCATGTTGTCGTGCTGAAATGAAAGTTAAAATAAGATAAAGTTGCTGAGGATTTCTGTTTTTTTCCTGTTGTATCACTTTTAAAATCACTGCGAGTTATTTCATTTTCTTGGAATCAGGTTTATTTTGCAAACGTTCAAAACATTTTCAGAGTTTGAAGGAGATCCCAGCATTCTTTCATACACTGTAATTTGTGTGCGTAAAACGTGAATAAATTACAGGTGATGTCTGAATACTTTGCTCGGACGACACTTGGACTTTTTCAAATACAGTAGCTCCTTATGACCTTAAAGATGACTTGAACAGGAATCATTCTTTGACTACGTCACTTTTACCAGATAATCCATTTGTTCCTTTTGTAGAATGGAAAATCTTCATTTGTGCTGATGTTCGCGAATTTAGATTCAATATGTCAGACATCGCTAGCGGATTGCAAACTTGTGTGTTAACTTTGTGACAGTGCTCACGGCAGTGGGTTATTTCTCCGAAAACAATTTCTTACTCCAGATTTTTATTTTTCACTGGAATCCTGCATGTCTTTCAAAACACAATGTACTTTAAGAAACCAGCAGTAAGTCTTTGTAACACGTTTTCACCAAAGATATATCACATTTGGGATTGTTTCGCGCAAAGAGGGTCAAGTATGTTCAAGTATGGTTTCGCATTCGACTCCTTGCACAAACTGCGATCAAAATCAATCAAATACAGTCTTTTTATTCGTTTCATTTTTCACTACAGATGCAATAAAAGTTATAAGAAATAGCATAGACATGGTCTTGGATAAATCATGCAAGAAACATAATCTGTGAGAGTAACCTTCAATGATATCTATTTTACAATGAGGGTATTTCTCAGTCATCTCACTTTTATCTCTTCCTTGAACATGCTTTCCGAGGTTTATTTTAGTACATGAGAAATAACATCTTTTTAAACTTTCAGCTAATACTTTCTTGGACATGTTAGGTTTTCTGATAACCGGTTGCAAGAAGTTCACTCCGCTACCGCTCAATATCCGGACACAGCCTGGGGATACATCAGGAAAGTGGAAACATGATGTGTTTTGTGCAAAAAGAGCTCTGTACAAATAAGATGCTTTTTAGGAGTGTTTTCCTCTATTTATGTAGATGATAAAACCTTACTCTGAGCTAAGTGATTATTCAGTGTACAGTGGCATGGTAAAAAAAAGTGTGTCATCACATATGCGTAACTAATGTAAACTCATCACCTCATCTGTGCGAAATTCTAACAATGTCTATAATGACGTCCAAAAGAAACTATACCCAGACTTTCAGAGACGACTGAAGAAAACAAACAAATGATGACTGTTTATTCAAGAAAGCATTGTTTCATGCAGCATGATGTTAACCCATGAAACTCCAAGAAGTTTGGAAGATTTTATATTACATGTAGCAGTGACAAGAAAATAGGGGTTAATGAAAGTTTTTATCATTTTCTCCAAGTCATTTCCACGTCATTTCTTTCAGACGTCAGTATATTTCGATGAGTTGTTTGATATGGAGAACTGGAAGAAATACTTTTGCATCAATGAAAAAGTGTATTTGCTTCAAGGATCAAAATATATGTGTATACGTCGTCTATATACACAGGATTTGTTTGTAAAAGAAACAACCGTGTCGGTTATAGGACAGGACGCCAAGACTTCAAAGCATCATTTGGGTAGCTGACGCTGGCCCATTCCGAAAAATGGATGTCGACGAAAATTCAATCGCAATATTTCAAAATCTTTGTTTTTCTGTCGTCTTTTATAACACAGCATCTGAATAATCTATAGATATCAAGGAATTAAAGTCTTCCGATAATCTGAATATATTGTCGTCGCACAATGAAACGTAAAACAGTTTGGCGTGTCAGTCATAGTTCATGTAAATCATATGTGGTCGTTTGCGATCGTTATGAAACATTGATGTGTATCAGTAACGAATATTGAAACATTGCCGGCATACAAAATACTTTCAGCGATTTCTAGCGATAAGCAATTATATTAAATTTTAAAATATTTAATAAATTATATCCTGTGTTCTGTCTTAATACACAAACGTATCAAATTCCATGTTTCAAGTTGCACCCTTCTGTCGTTTAAATGACATTTAATAACATTTGATTGACAACATATATACTGAGGTGAGACGTGTTGGTCTCGTGCAATGCACAGAGATCTGGAGCTTTAGCAATTAAGCACCGTTGAACCCAGGGAGCAGTTGGATGGGCGACCGGCTGGCACTGGAAAACGTCAAGGCCTTCAAGGTTTCGCCCCTGCCTTGCACTGAGACACTGGCTCTGTTAGTGGTGACGCCCTGGACAAATGGTTTTGCTCGTAAATTGCTTCAGTCCACCAAGTTGAAATTGGGTACCGAGTCGGAAAGTGATAGCAATGTGAAAGTTAACCTTCTAGCGCCTAACAGGCAGCTTGTGTTGTATACTCCCTGGGGAGTTGCAAATATTTGTGGATTGTACATTATTCGGATGTAATAAATAATATGGAACGCTTGAGCATGCACATTGTTCGTGAATTAAGCGCTATGTAAGACTCATTATTATTATCGCCGTCTTACCTAATCTCCGAATGCATCAAAATTGAATGCCGCCAGTATATTAATGTTACAATTAGCCTTGAAGCAAGTACCGTTATACCTGTAGCCAGACGCGATCGAGTCTGTAACTTATTACAATTTCACCCAAGCTTGTTTGTACGGACATATTCCGTTACCAGCCTGGATAGCAAAGTTGTCCGTATACTAGTAGACAGATACAAAGTTAGCATTAAAGCTAAATCATTAAAGCTTGACTAGCTTGGACAACTATGCCTAAAAAGACCAATTTCTCCCTTTTTCGTTTCAGGGGAGTAAAATTAAAATAAGTACACACCATAATTGTATTGGCAAATATCTGTTCTTGCAGTTTTAGAGATTTTGATTTCGCTTTGAAATATTCGTAATTCTGCTGAGGACATTTATTCTGTAGTTACTTTCTGTTTTTTTATGCCTGTTTCTTTTATGTTGGCCAAAAACTGTCCAAAGTGTTACCAGATTCTGGGACAAATTACCTAGGGCACAAATCAAGTTTTACATATCTATGGTTGTAAATTACTATTTTTGTTATTTCTGTACTCTTTGAAGTTACTGGAGACTCTGGGGGCGCTTAAGCAGTAAGTTTGGAAAGTTAGAAAGTTAGGAAAGAGCGACATGAAGAAAACAACAGGCATTACAGATGTTTAGTGGTTCGACGTATGTAGCTTCACAGGAAATGGTAGAAAAACATCGGGTCTTCTGGGGACTGCGCTTGGGGTATTGGTTTTGAAGTAGAAAGATAAAACATAGCATAATTACAAAAGCACGTTCGAGGGTAATTATGTAGGCGTCAAACATGAGCCCGTCAATACTTCCTTCAACTTTCATAAGCATGGACAGTGTGATCTCTACAGCAAACAATTGATCTGCAATCATCCATGTGTGTAAAGAATGGTGTGTTTTACGGTTCACGGCACCATTGTTCTTGACGGTTTCCTATCTGGCCTAATGTACCATTAAACGCGTTTACAACAATATACAGTTGCTATCAGAATAAACACATCTGAGTGGTAAAGTGGATATTTGACCCTCCCAAATGCCACCCTGATCGCTTAGTGTATTGTCTATGTTATCGGAGTACTGTATTATCGTGACATATGGATAGAATGTATTCGTTGTTAAAATAACGTATTTCCTCTAATAAGCACCGGTTACTCATAAACATCAACCTCCAGTAAAAAACATGAGCCTATTGTGAATAAAGATGAGGGGAGTCACTGGCTTAATCCAAAACAGGAAATGGTTGGCGATTCAGTAGGGCCCAGGAGGGAAGTTATTTGAGTTACCTAACGGAAGTAATCTGCGCCGTACTAGGCCAAGAGTAGACCAGTAGACCAATACCTTCTCGTCGGTGAGATGCCTAGACACCGCCATTTGCAAACTGCAATTCTGTCACCCATCTGCCCAAGTTGTCATGTTCACCAGATCACAAAGCACGTGCTTTATTAGTGTCCGCCCATCCAGGAGCCTAGGTCAATGTTGCTAAGCATCTGGAGACCAGTGACGTCAACGAGAACAACTCACCTGCCACGGGAAGTACCTCAAATGTGGTCCAAGGATATAAAGTATTCCTACAGGCTGTACACAAGGTGGGCGCCTCAGTATAAATGGGAAAGACGGTTCCCATTCACCTGCCCATCGTCCCCACGCTCTATGGGCTTTTTGGTGGCCCACTCGCCCGGGCCGGGTGTTGGAAAAAAATAGAACTTTTTAACCCAGCCGAAACCCGTAACCATACCGATAACGTAGCAAGACCCTCGATCCTTCACCAAGACTAGCAAAGTGAGACAGACCATTCTCACCCATGCATCCCAAGGCGGGGTAGGTTTGCCGAAATTACCGCCAGTCTAGACACATATAGTCCAGTTTAAGGGGACTCATTTATGTCTGCTACACTGGGTCTGGATCTTCTGTTACCTTAAGCATCGGACCTCTATAATAAGCACCGGGTTGCTTTGTTACAAATACTTTATCCTCGTATATTGGAGTGAGCTTTTCCTTGGCAATGCAATCATATACAGCTACATATAGTCGCGAAGGATGCCCACTCCACAAGCCCCAGACGTCCATAAAACGCCGAACCTCTAATAAGCGGCTGGTCCTGCATGAGGTTGAAATTATAAACGCCCTGGCGACTAGTAGAGGAATTACGGCATTCTAAGGCGTTCTTGTTCATCTGAAACATGACGTCCTGAGAGAAAGATAAAACTGAACATCACTTTTAACAGCTCCTTAAATGTCACGCACAAACTATACCATTACAAACAATGTGGGGACTACAACGTATTGCAGTACAAATACATGTAAAAGTACAAGTAGTACTGTAGTAAATTGAGTCCGTTAAATGAAATAAGTACATGTACAACGTTAATATTGGCGTATAAACTTTTAAACGAGTTTAAAGCAGTCATTTGCAAACAACTTTTGGATTGTGTTATCTGACCACGTCATTCTTTTTATTTCAGATTTATCATGATTACCGGTGATTCACTGCGATTTTAACGCTCCATCTAACAGAGTTCCTAACGACAGGTGTCGACTGACACAGGCTACAGTGTATGATAGATCATTCACAGTTATCATTAAATATTCTATTTTCAGTTCAGCGTCTTTGAGCTGATCAAGACCATGGCTCAGTATCGGAGATTTCAAGTTTAACAATTCGATGAATCATAAGCATGGGTTCCTATTTCGCGTTTCCCAGCGTGAGTGTATGATTGCACCCTTTTTGTTCGCATTTTCGCCGTCTCTTTTAGAGTGACAAAACTGAAAAAAGCGATGACCCTTCTGGAGGAAGTATGAGTAACCGAGTCTGTACAACAGGATGATACCGACATGGCAATAGCACCTTCCTCAAACGCTCCATACCAAGCTTATCTCCCAGGTCAGTCCAACGCGGAAACAAATATATAGACCCACTGCCGTTTATTAGTTCTGATCTGCTCTCATTCTACGAAATGAATAACACGCTGGCAGTGTGTGTTCAGGTGATGACCATTCAGATGTGGCTAAGACAGAATGGTTTTTTTGTCTCCTTTAGTTTCATGTGTTGCTTTAATATAAGTAATTATAAGGAAATATGAATAAAGGGGTGATTATGTATGTCAAATTGAATTTATTCTTTTCGCAAAATAACTTTTGGATATACATGAAAGTATGTACATACCACGACTGATGCAGAAACATAACAGCATGCATGTTTAATGTTTTTGCCTACTCTCTAATACAAATAAATATTAAATCACTCCCCAAAAGACCGTTAGCAGACTGTCTGAGCTATCTTTTTGTGTACATCACTTAGTTCCTGTTTATATCGGTTATTGTGAATACTGTCCGTGTAAAAATCTTGAACAGCCTGTAAAATACACCTCCAATGTTAATGCATTGAAACACTGCCCATTACTTTTCAGTAATCGACAAGCGAACATGAACCCTATGACAAAGTAATTAATTTTGATGAAATTTAGTGTGAAATTGAAACTGTTATCATTAGTCTGAGTTAGCGTATTTTACTTATGTTAACATCCTCGTAACTCTCCATTCCTGAAAAGTAAAGGGCCTCGGCTTCATTACTTTTCAGGAATGGAGAGTTACTCGGACATTAACCTATACGTCATGCACAGAACAAGTGATTGTGAATAATCGTCAAGAACGTCAAAACATTTACCGATGCTCTCAACAATTTTTGCGATTGTTTGCAAGAATTTCGAAACATCCGGTGTGCATTCAGGGTAACCTGTGACGTGTCCCTAGTATTATAAAGCTATCTAGTAATCTCCATGCCGCGACGAGTAATGTTTTATTCGGGATACGAGGAATTGTTTTGTGATGGTTCTGTAAGGAGTCTATTTAGAAATTCAAACTTAATACTATCAGTCTGCCAGAATTAAGGAGTTATGACGTTATTTACTGAGGCACACACTTTTATAATGTCTACTCTACAGTTTTGCTCCAAACATTTTTTCCCGCTTGGGAACACGTATCCAACTTTAATTTATTCCTTCAGCATTGATGCCTATTATTCGGTTTTGATTAAAGCTTAATACCTTCTTTCGTTACATCGATGTCTTGCATACCAGAAGGGGTATCACATCAGATGTAATATTGCTGTTAAATGTGTGCCAATACCATGTGTTTTCAAAATTATATTCTAATATAATATTCTAAGATTAAAGGAAATTCACATTTCAAATAATAGGACTGAAATATCAAAGTGATACCCAAATAGGCCACTTTATAAAGACTTGGCGTCTTTTGGCGTTGTGCAAAGTTTGATCTTTTGTAAAACCAACAGTATTTATTAATGGCATATTGGAAGCTTTCTTTTATGTATCATGTCTACGATATTTTCTCTAAATATTGTAATATTACCCCAGCATGTTTCTTATGAAACAAATGCGAAAAGTCTTTGTGCACATTTGCAGATGTAAGAGGAAACAATAGGTTCAGAGAGGAACTCGTGTTAGTAAGTGCACATAAGTTAACATCGTGTTAGTAAGTGCAACCTTCTTTTCGTTCATTTTCGTTTGAGATTTGATCTTAAGTAATACGTGAATTCCACCCACTTACATTCGAGCCTATCAGGAGAGTAGCAAATAGACACTCCACTTAATGTAACACGATCAACTTTGAAATGATAATGAGGCAAAACGTAGTAGAATTTACAAAAACGATGGTCCAATAGGGTTCTTCTAAGACTGGGTGATTTTATCTGGACCGACAGCTCGTTAGTGCGACATACAATTACTAGTAATCCTAACCATATCTATAATATAACCCCAATCCTGAAGGTACTGAAAACGCAAAGTTCACAAAAATACTCAAACGTCGAACATGCACTGTAAAGGTAAACTGGTGTGCACAAAACCCGTGGCAGCAATGGGTTGTCGGCGGTATGGGTCGTTAAAATACAGAGGTGCCCCGGGCTCAGGTTATGTCAAATATCTTCTTTCTTCTGTGTTCAAGAGTATCCACAAATATTTAAACAAGAACCGGTGGGCCAAAACACCACCTGAGGTGACGCTTTTTTGTTGACAACAGATATCCATAAGTACATACACATTTAAACATACGCATTTTGTACATCGGCCACACAGACACCAATAGAACACTTGTACTGAATTTGATGACTTAGCATACAACCTTGGAATAAAAATCAGAACCCATAGCGGCCATCTTTGAATTTCAATCGCTTTGAAAAGTAACAACACTTCTTCAGGACCATCCGGTGGACATTTGTCCCAAGTTTGATGACTGTGTAAGCAACCGTTCTGGAGAAAATGAATTTGCCTCAGCCAGTCAGAAATCGGGGCGGCCATTGACGTTCTGACCGCTACGAAAAGTAACAACACTTCCCTAAGACGGTTAAAATTGCATGTGATTGATTTTAAAGGTTGACTGTGTAAAAAGAGGAAATCCCGAAACTACGTGTATAACAAACTTTTTACCAACGTCGAAGTCAATTACATACATCTGGTTAGATGGTACACGCACCAATTTGCAAACATGCACCAATCGATTTTATGCTTTTCAGGTCTCTCAGAACGTCTGCTAATTAATGAAGTACTTGTTTCTCGAGCAAATAGCAATTTCAAGGTTTCACTTCACTGAAGTTCTGAAGATCTGAGAACCGATTAGAGTGCTCGAATGGTCACAGGCTTAATCTATTTGAAGCGCGGTTCCCACAGCTCTCGTGTAATCTCTTTCATGGCCATTGTGGAAGCTTATTGGTAAAATAACAACGCCTGTGTATGCAGTACACTTCTTTATTATTGTCATCCAAAGTTTCGACACAGTAAATTGTGTCTTTGTCAAGTCATTTCGTATTTGATCTAGGTTTAGTCAAGTCCATCGAGTTCAGGTGATCCTTAATGCTGGAGGGGCAAAATAGAGCCGTGATGGTTTGTGGTAGGAAAGATGCATGTATAAACCTTGATGAAATATGTGTTGGGAGACATATAGATGGGTGCATGTCAGAAGGGACTGTCTATCACATTCCATGTGTGTTCCATTTCCACACAATATCCGAAGATCTGCTTTGCATGTTTCATTGCATAGTTACCTATAGCTAGTTGTTCTCGTGACACTGAC
>JAUELE010260632.1:0-10389 GCA_031471655.1 Diodora aspera | reverse complement strand
AGATTAACCAGAGACACATTCCAATACCCAGTTCTATAAGCGTATCCTATCAAATCAACTTGGTCTCAGACGCACGTGCGTCGATTATCTGCTGTCCACGCCCAGTATCTGTAGATAATGGTTTTCCACACGACTGTAATGAATACAACACGTATGTCCACGCATTTGTCATGGGTATTTCGTGTGACTGTCAACGCCATTATTCAACGTACACTCCCTTATGATTTACCATCATGATAGACAGCGCTCATGGAATCTGTATGACAAGCTCGTTATTTTCAAATTACGCTTATGCAACCAATTTAACGTACACAACTTCAATATACAGTGGTCGTATTGTATAACGTTGTTTCGAAAAGAGTTAAGCCGTTTATTTGATAGTTGGATTAAAAGACACAAACATCCCTTCAGTTAAAAAACGCAGTGGCATTTTACGCATTTACTGTGCATACACAGATGTTTCTGCCTACAACAGTGTCTTAAGCTTTAGTTACAAAGTGGGATATGCAACTTTATTGCACCTTTCAATTGGCGTATACGTCATATACTTAGAAGAGTTATTGTCTGTGTTTCCGGAATGTTTCAATATTTTTGAGGATCGGTATGAAAGCAGTGGAAAGTTCACCCAAACCATGCACCTCATGAGTTGTACATTTATATTTATTTGTATTTAATTGGACGAGTTAGTCTCGTGCAACGCACGCAGGTCACGAGCTTGCAAAGTTAAGCAACGTCGAGCCCGGAGAGTAGTTGGATGGGTGATCGGCTGGCGTTGGAAAGTTTCCAGGCCTTCAAGGCTTCACCTCTTCCTCGCACTGACACTCTGACTATGTCAATGATGTCACCGTGGCCAAGTGACTTGTCCACCCAGCCTCAGTCCACCCAGCTGAAATTAGGTACCTGGTCGTAATGTGATTGCAGTTGTGAAAGTTGACCTTCTAGCGCCTAACAGGCAGCTTGGGTTGTCTACTCCCTGGGGAGAACATTGATTGGAGCTCTTGATTGTACATTGTTCGAATGACTAGGGTACTAATGTGGAGCGCTTTGAGCATGCCCCTTCGAGGTGTGACCTCATTATTATTATTATTATCATTATTATTTACAGATTAAAAGTTAAATATGCAGCAGAGGAGGGTCGGGTGGTCCTGGCACAGTCACACCCAGAGGCATCATCATCAGCGCAGGTACCCTTGCCCCCTCTACACGCAATCCATACAGCGAATGGGACTGGCTCCCAGTAAGCGCTGCCAAGTCTAACCCACCAAGAACCTTGTGCAAAATAGTGAGACTGCTCAACACAGCAGCCTTCTGCATTACACAGACTGTCAGAAAGGCTGGGCTCTCGGTGTTGAAACCCGGGACGTTCCTGATCTCACGTTTCAGATCAGGAGGAATCAACCCAAGGGCACCGAGAACAATGGGTAGTCGGACAACTGTGTACGGGGGATGCAGGCGAGATATTTCAAAAGCGAGGTCAGCATATTAGGAAAACTTGTGTCCGCAAGCTGTAAAAGGGCTTATTCCAGTCAATCTTGAAGGAGTCATTTTCCAAGACAGCCTGAAACTGCTCAGCGTTGTACTAGGGATGGACCTCGGAACAAAAGCCACACGCACGACAAAGACGGTAGTAAAAGACCCTTGCCATGCCATCATGCCTCTTTAAATAAGAGGTTTGTGCCAGGGCAGGAAATCCGCTCATAAGATGTTGGACAGTTTTATCAGAACGATGACATAAACATTTCATTGAAATAATTATTCTCACCGAAAATCATAGCTTGGCTGTTGTGGGTAGGGAGAGACTGGTCCTGGGCTGCAAAGAGAAAACCCGATTTCATCCAGGCAAAGGAGTCACAAGGATTGCTGTACTGGTGTACACACTGCACACATACAGTGGACGCTGTCTAAACCGCCACCCCGTGGGACCGGGGGAAAATGCATGTTTAGCCAGAGTGCTGGTTTCTAGAGAGATTGACAATGACGACTGTCAGTGAGTGACATTTTGTCGAATGAACAAGATCATTGGATATATTTCCAAGTGATACGTTTAAAACACCAATTATTATGGAGACAACTAATGAATGCGCGTTGTCACGAGTTCTTAGAGCTCGGAGGATGGTGAATCAGTTTGATTTTACAAACTATTATGCCGGTTTTGACAGAATGTCGGACTACTCAGGGGCCGGTTTGTACAGAGTCCACTGTACTCGGCAGTGGTTTCCCAGAAAGCTGGTCCTTAAAGTACTGACTCCGGCTTAACTTCATGAACCTCTTTACCTGGGTGGCTCCCATCTTTGCACCATTTAGTAGCACAGAGGAATCACCTAAATCAACATCAACCGCAAGTTTACGTCCAACATCCTGTGCGGGCATAAAATAACTATGAAACGCCCTGCTCTGGTCATGTGTCCTGACATATTTGACAAGATGTTGATCAGAAAAATAGATATGTGCAAAAGTACACACAAGTATTCTATCTTATAGAGCGTGCACATTAATCAGACCACGTCCCCCAGAACTGATTGATAAATATCAATGATTAAGTGAAGAACGTGGATGGTGGGCTCTGTTGTCTGACATGATCCTTCTTGTCAAGCGATCGAGACCCTATATTTCTTCTTTTGTCCAGACAACCACACCAAAAGAGTATGGTAGAACTGGAACTAAATAAGTGTTTGTGGCCTTTACCTTGTTACGAGCATTCATTTGCGAATTTCAAACCTTTTTGAGACGGCATTTGTACTCGTCTCTCAGTTTGTCCTTAATGTCGGCATCCGGCAGCCGGTCTCGCACCTGCATTCCTAAATATATGTATGACTGGCCTCCTCCCTCTTGCAATACCACCGATCAATCACACCGTCTTGAACTTTGCAACGTGGAGCACTTGTCGAGTCCAAATGACATGCCAATGTATTTTGAAAAGGACTCGACAAGGAAATCAAATGTTTCAAATTGTCTTCTCCTTTGGCGACAAGGTTCGAGATCATACATATATACAAGGTGAGTAAGGGCCAAGGGGTGTTGGGGATCTGTACTGTGGAGGTCCTGGATGGTAGCCCTCCTCTCTGTTGAGCAAACAGCTCAAAAGGGTTGACAGACAAACAGAAAAGCAGTGGGCTAAAAGAGTCACCCTGACACATTCCTTTGTTGACTGGAGTGGATTCCGAAGTCGTCACCTTCCCTTGCGTATACATCTCAAATTAGGGTTGACCAGCAACATATTAAAGACTTGAGTAAAGCTATAAAACGCCCAGAAAGGCCAATACACTGTAGTGACTTCAGAATCCATTCATGAGGTACAGAATCGTAGGCATTTCTGTAGTATATCCAGCACATGGAGAGGTTACGGTGATGTGTTTTAGCCTCTTTTAATAGGCTATTGTTTTCTGGACCAATAATTGACCCTTGCATCCAGAACATTCCTTCCTGGCACCCTTTTGTTCCAAATAGATGACATAGTTGGAACCACAATAGGATGACGTCATGCGTGTCAACTGCCCAGTAAAAAGCTTGTGCTTAGTATTTAGACACGTGATTGGGCGATAGTTTTGGGGATCCGTCAGATCACCTTTCTTAGGGAAGGGCAATGTGCGTCCTTTGCCGAACCATGGCGGAACTTCCCCAGTGTCCATAACTGAGTTAAAAGAACGCAATCAAATCGGATGAACACTGACGAAACATTTCCAGAACCTGTTTCGAATGCCATCGGGATCGGGAGCTGTATTTGATTTGGACTTTAAGACAGTCTTAAGTGATCACAGTAGCAAAAGAGCTATGAAGTTTATTGTGAATGTGATCACTGTAATCAGCCACCCATGGCTCCTCAAGGTTGCAGCTGCCGGGTACGGACCACAACAGTTCCCAAAACCTCTCATTGGATGCCATAGGCGTTCTTTTAGAATCAGGGTCAGTATTATGGGTACTCAACTGTCTATCGAAGCGTTTTTGGTAGGAAGAAAATAATTATTCTGTTTAACAAACTTGTTTCTTTTCTTCTTTTTTTTTTAGTCTTTCAGTCCAAATCTTGAGCTTTGCCTTAACAGAGTCCACGACAGACAGAAGCATGTTTTCTTTAATGGTCTTGTATTTGGACTTAAGGAATTTCCAAATAGATATTGGGGTTCCCAAATGCCTACGCTTAAAGCAAAGCTCTAACCACGATATCTGTTTTCGCGTTTTTTAAAGTTTTGTTTGAAAGCGATTTGGTGTTTCGTCATCTTTGGTTTTATTCGAAACAGGCCTTATATCATCATGCAGCTCTACCAGAGTTCTACCTGCTGGTTCTGTGCCTCACCCTGGGGCAAGTTCCTTCTACAATACTGTTGGTTTTCCTACAGGAGAAAGGCTGACTGAAAACGTTCTTTACCATTGTGTGCTGTAAACCAGTAATACGGCAGTTTCGGGCGGCTAGCCCTAACTGGGTGATGTGCGTTTGGTTTAAGACAACGTTCTCTCTGTCTCGGCCCACCACGGAGAGACGTACATCACCGGGCGCTTATTATTATTATTGTTATTACTGGTATTATTATTAGATTAAATGACAAACTTATCACTTTACAGGTTAAATCTATGGATAGAAAATACTTGTTATGTACATGTCATCATGGCCTGTTCTCCTCCAGCACCTTCGGTGTTCACGTCTTCTAGTTTCCAAGGCGCTCGTGTTTTTCTAGCACCCATGGTGTCCGTGTCTTCGTGGTTTTAAGGTCTTCGTTTTTTTCTGGCATCCTTGATGTTAAAATCTTCTGGTTCCAAGGTGTGCGTGTTTATGGCACACTTGAGGTCCGTATCTCTCAGCTTCCAAGGTGCCTGTGGTGTCGCTATCTTCTTGCGTCTAAGATGAGCTTGTCTTCTAGTTTCGAGGTTGTTAATTTGTGTTCATGAAACCCGTGATGTCCATGGCTTCTAGCTTCCCAAGTACTCGTATTTTCTGGAACATTTGTTTCTGTATCTTTAAGCTTTCAGGATACTCATGTTTTAGGCACCCTACGAGACCATGTTCTTTGCAGCACCATTGAATCTTTGTTTGGGCATTAGTGACAAGTAGATAGATGAAGGGAACGTTAACTTTTTACGTGGGACCTCTGTGTTAATTAAACCTAAAGATTGCATTACAATTGTTTTTGGCTGTTCTGTCTTTTATGATCAATGTCTTGACTATTGATCACTGTTGTCCGGACCTCCATTGACACATTCGTGGGAAGCTAGCCCTGCTTAGCAGAGGATCAAAGTGATCCAACCCTTTCTTTATGTATAATAAAAGAGAACATATCGTATACAATAATCTCATTTGGTGTATAACAGTCGACTTTGTTGTAACCGATGTTAATTCTGCAAACTGTGAGTTTATGTTTAAGTTATATGTTTCTCTCCCCAACGGGATGGGCGCACTTGTTAACGTGGTACTTGTATTACTGGTGCCATTAAACAACTCCGGTCCAATTGTATATTGCTCTAGAACTGAAAGAGGCAACCGGCAGTAGACCCAGATAGAAGAGCTTTGCTGGAGTTTGTAATCAGCAATTCGACCTTTATCGATGTATCTGGGGATGACCTTCTGTCTATTTATTGTGCGAGATTGGACGGGCTTCTCATAGATCACTTGTCCCTCCTCTTACAGTCAATTGATACGGGTTAGTGAGCTCTGTCCCCAGCTGTTCACTACTGTTCCCTCAAATTGCGCTGTCAGCATGGCCTGTTGGGGGGCAAGCAATACAATGTTGCAATTCCCCCAGGGGCTTCACAAGCGTTCTGTAATTCAATCTAACCTCCGTTCTAGCATCTAATTAATGGAAATATGTAACTGAGAGGTGTCCCCCTGTCACTCACTGAGTCACTAGTAATTCAAAACACGCATGAAAAATACACAGCATATCATCGGTGGCATACTAATTTATCGCCATCATCACTGCATGCGGCTTGCGTAAGGAATCTGTTTTAAGACAGTTGCTGACAACAAATAAAATCAGTAGATGCTGCATAAATAAGCAAATGTTTTCATAAATTGAAACGAATATGCTCAGAGTCAGTCTTAAAGTCGTGGCCAAACATTTAATTAGAACTGGACGCGTGTGTATATCGTACTAATGTAATAGGCGTAAAGGGCGTGTGTGAAAATGTCAGCACCTCTTTAAACTAAAGAATGTGCATGTCGATGTGTTTTAAGCACAGCTGTATTAGCTCAGAGATGGTTTGAAATGATCCATGTTACCGAACAGGGCAGTTGAATATATCTTTCTGTCCTCCACTCTAGGTGTAAGTGACAATATAATATACTACATGTAGCTATTGAGCCAATATAGGTTTTCACATGGCACATGCTGTACTTGTGTTTTGCCCAGAAAAAAAGCTAACAACTTGATCCAACCACTCACGTGTAGTGAATGAGTGATTTGGGGGAGGGGTACGTGGTTTTCGGAAATCTTTAAGCATAAACATCACAGTCTCACAAACGTCACGTCGGTGTCGGGGCCCTGTGTCTCCGGGCTTAAAGAGAGGTGCCCGGGCGGGACTCGAACCACGACCGCCAATGCTAACCATAGCGCCATCCCGAACTAATGTGCAAGTTGAACATCTGTAAGGCACGTAGTATCGTTACTATAAATGTAGAGGCTGCACACCTACAAAGACCGTAGTACTGTTATCATTAATTTGTATGTTGCACACCCACAAAACCAGTAGTTATCGTTATCGGTAATGTGTATGTTGCATATCTACAAAACCCGTAGTCCGTCACTATTAATGTGCGTGTTGCATACCCACAAAACCCGTAGTATTGTTATCATTAACTTGCATGTTGAACATCAACAAAACCCGTACTACTGTTATCATTAATTTGGATGTTTAACATCTACAAAACCCGTAGTACCGTCACTATACATGTCCATGTTAAACATCTACAAACTCGTAGTATCGTTATCATTAATATGCATGTTGAACATCTACAAAACCCGTAGCATCGTTATCATTAATTTGTTTGTTGAACAATTACAAAACCCGTAGTACTGTCACTTTTAATGTTCACACCCACAAAACACACCGTACTGTTACCATGCATGTGTATGTTGAAAATCTGCAACACCCGCAGTACCGTTATCATTAGAGTTCATGTTGCACATCTACAAATTTCGTTATGCCGTTACCATTAATGTTTATGTTGCACACCCACAATACATGCCGTATCGTTACCATTAATGTGTATGTTGCATATCAACAAAACCTGCAGTTACCATAATAATTTATTTGCATGTTGAACGTCTACAAGACCGACTATTCACGTAGACGCCACAAGCTGTGTAGCAGCAAGTGTAACAGATACACGGTGTTTGTTTCATTGTATTACAGCTATTTGAAAGAATTGCGGACCAATCAGTTTAAGGTAGAATTCAGAACACGACTGAGATTGACGCCTTTGCAGAGCAGAACCCTTATCCCTCGCGGGTATCTGTTTTCCTAGATCAACTTCACACTGTTCATCAACAGCGATGGATGCGATTCTACTAGAATATTTAAAGCATTTCATTCGAAATTTCATTACTCTCTACTTTCCTTGTGGAGATTTATGACCTTTGACCGTGCTTTACATACATTGGGTGCCATTTGGGACACCGTAATTACTTATGAATGCCTGAGGGATGTTACGAGTGAGTTTTGTCACAACTAAATCCGTCCCTGTCAAGATAATACCCATGTGATCTCGGTGGAAGCTTTATCAGAACCGCCACACATATGGCAGTGACACTTGCCACTTAGCACGTCTTACGGGAAGCTTGCCTGATCTGACCCATGTCTTACAAATGCCAATAACACAAGTCCTGGCAACATCTAGGTTCAAAAGGAGGAAACATCAAGTATTGATTACGGATTTATGTTACTTTTACAAAGTTGGTATTCGGAAGGTTTTAACGCAGAGTTGATCACAGCGTTACATAAGTCTAGCAGCGAGCTCGCTATTGATTATCGGTCGGCCCACTGGAGCCAATGTTGGCAAGCCCTTTCCCAAGCTGAATGGGTGGGTATCTAACTCAGTCGGGCTATCGGAAACACACAAACTTGGCAAGAGTGAGAAACAATATCTGCGTATGACCTGTAGTGCCACGTCTCTGAGGACGCTAGAAGAAAGGAGTGTTCCCAGATAATACCAATATTTGAGGAGCCTCCAACGGCACAGGGACAAGGCAAGACAAGACAGGGTTGTGAACAGTTAGCTTCTACACGGACTGATGAGCATTGTGTCCACAGAAATGATGGGATTCCTGTGTTTCCTCGGGGACCTGGCTACCATACTTAATGAACTGTCATGCGAGTGTAACGGCGCTATGTGATTAATATTCTATAGCCGTGAAGCGGCCTCGATCACTGAATGAAAATACCAGTAGACAACAAGCCATGCTCGGACTGGGACAAGCACTCCTCCTCACAGTTTCCATCATCCTTCTGACTTTGTCTTCTGCCATTCGTGCTCAAGGTAAGTTACCATAGTAACATCAGACAGGGATACCTTTACAGAGTCACCTGTCGCATACTGTCGTATACAGCCACAGGTAACTTCTCTGCACCGTTAAACCGAAGTCAGCCAGAACGTGGCTTTCACAACACGACTAGCAACACGCAGTGTCTTACAGATTCAAAGAATCAATTCTCGCAATAATTGATAACACATTTAAATAGCTTAAGTAGTCACTAGGTGAATTCTGAATAGTGAAATCCCATGATGTCGACACCATCTAGTCAACATCATCCGTGTCATCTCGGCTCCACAGCAATACTAGTAAGACACAGTATACAAACTTACCCTTGATTTTGCAATTTGTAAATTTTATTTAAATTATAGGCTAAAAATATTCTCTTCAGCAATCAATGTTGATTGAGTAAGGATAAATCAGGTGTACCAAATTCGGAAACCAGTTCTCACTGTATACTACTCTGGCAGTCTGTGTCCGCTTGAACATTATTAAAATTATCTAAGAGAAAGGCACAGTCACAGGTACAACAGAAGTTATATTCACGCCATCAAAGTGTTACATGTTATGTCTACCAAACATTCAGCTGAACTTTCAGTTAACGCTTGAGAACGAACGCTTGACAGTACATGTAAGTACAAGTTTCTGCAATCAAGCATTCAGTTATAATTTCCAACAACGTGACACTGTGTTAAGCTGTTATGTTTAAAACTCATGTTCTTTCAGCAAAAGAACAATTTCAAAGTAAAGGAAAAGTTTCTACTCAAATAAAATGTTCATGACAATGCAGCACAACCTATTTTGTGTATATTGATGTATTTGACGGACCATGTCGTGTTTTGTGTCCTTTAGTCATGTAGTTTGTGTCGGCAAGAATATACGTTTTGAGAAACGCTGACAAACGGCGTACTAACATTTTCCTTGTGCCGGTTATTGGCCAGTTTAGTCGATTGTCTTTTTCACTGCTGGCCGTGCTAATTGACTACACCACTTACGTGAGTAACTGTAAGAGGAGTTAGTGCTACTAAACGTCTAACATAAATTTGTAGATTTCTCTCCCATTATTTCCCCAAGTGAGAGTAAAACAGGTTGTCGTGTATGCTGTAGCTTGTTTGTCCTGCACCCAGATCTCGTTTCTGTTCTCCAATACATTGTTGTAATGGTTGGTTGAGTGTGGCGAGGCAGGGACACCATTACGGCAGAGAATGACTAGTTTCTAAAGTCCACGTAGACTACTGCAATTCAATCAATGCCCTAATGCTCGAACACCGTTTACCGTCATCAAACCAGGCAGCTGACGTACCACGGAGCAGCTCATTTACATACAAACTACACCTGCACTGTCTAGGCACCGGTAAATATCAAACCATAGCAATATCAAGAGTACGGTTATATAAGCAACCGATGCAAATGTTTCCAGACATCCAAGTGGCGCGTGATGCTGGGCACCCACTGATATTTCAGTACATGGACATCATGCAAGTAGGTCGAGGCACGCATATGATAATAGCATTTATGCGTATTCAAATGATACGAACAGTTGTAATGGCGCAAATATGTTTGGGCAACTAAGTGACAAAAATATCTCCGTAGAGACAGTTGTTACATGTGTTTCATTAATTTAAGACAGTGACACATGCCAGTTTGCATTTAAACACCCCAAACATCAGCATAAAAATGCTACGAGACGTTCCATGTGCAGTTAAGACTCCAGATAAGGTAATGTTTTGTCCTTGCAAAGAATGAGCCCAAGCATCCAAATAATTCAGGTTTCTCCTGAAGATGGTGCCTCGTCATCCACATGATACAACCTTCCCCTTGCGAAGATGGTGCCTCGTCACCCATATGATATAAGCTTCCCCTTGCGAAGATGGTGCCTCGTCACCCACACGATACAAGCTTCTCCTTGCGAGGAAGATGCCTCGTCATC
>JAUELE010260621.1:0-10389 GCA_031471655.1 Diodora aspera | reverse complement strand
TACTCTAGACAGCTTTTCTCGGAAAGTATTGTAGCTACATCAATGAAATTTGTCACACACATTGTCACTATGTTGATTTTGATTGAGTTCGTAAATTAGTGCCTCGGGTGAATTATTTACATGGTTATAGCCCTTGATTGCTTTTACGTGAAATGTTTACTCCAGACAGCTTTTTCGGAAAATATTCTAGCTACATCAATGAAATTTGTCACACACATTGTCGCTAGGTTGATGTTGATTGATTCTGTAAATTAGCGCCTTGGGTGAATTATTCACAAAGTTATAGCAATTGATTGCTTTTACGTCACACTTGTACTCTAGACAGCTTTTCTCAGAAAGTATTGTAGGTACATCAATGAAGTTGTCACACACATTTTCACTATGGTGATGCTGATTGAGTTCGAAATTTAGTGGTTTGGGTGAATTATTTACAGAGTTATAGCCCTTGATTGCTTTGTTTTGACTTATTGCGTATGTAGTGCAATGAAGACAGCATTCTCAGAAGGCATTGATGCTATATTGAACAAAATTTATGTTAGATACATATTCTCACAATAGCAATGTTGACTGGATATGAAAATAGACATCTTTGATGGGTCATTTAGAGTTACAGCACTTGTACAGGACTCAGGTCAGGGGGCCTACAGATTTTTATGTACAGGCAAAATATTTGACTAAAGTACTGCTGGGAATAAAAATAAAATGAATTTTCGACATAATATCCCTCTATCTTATGGTCGCTCTAAAATGTAAAAAAAAGAAGAAGAAAAATGTATGCATGGCGGGGGATATTGATGACAATGTCTTCTTGTTGGCGCCCGGGATGATGCAGTGCCCGGGCACCTCTATTTCAGCCCGGAGAGACAGGAGCCCTGATACTGACATGATGCTGGTGAGACCATGGTGTGTTGGTTGAAAAACATGTAAGACCCCAAATCACTCTAAAGGGTTCTTTTCCCTTTTAACACATATCCAACTTTAAAATGTTTTCTCTCTGGATGTGCACCTTGCACATCAGGTTATGTTATAGCTGAAAGGTTGCACATGCAACATAAAACCTCCACTCAGTCTTAGCCCAGAGATCCCGGGGAGTGACGTGGTGTCACTTGAATAGGGCCTCAGTAACTCAATGTTTGTCGTACAAGGCGACTAAAATGGGGATCTTTTGCTTTCACTTTCTTACTATCGATCCTATGTTGTCCTTTTTCCTGATGTGCCTCTTGCACATCACATTGCGCTATGGCTGAAATATTGGCCCCTGCAATGTAAAAATCTATTTCACTCACTCACTCATTGCACATCCTCGAAATGCAGGGTTTAATGACTTTGCCAACAGTCATATACCCTGGAATCCCTCCTTTTAATGATGATCGTCTCGAGGTCGGGTGTTTTGACCAATCAGTGAAGCTTTATTAGCAAAAGCTTGCGTCCAAACACTCGCGAAGTAAAGACATTATGTGTTTAAATTTATAAAGAGTTACTTGTCATGCAGCGAATGCGATATTTCATTGGTTGTCTGTATTTAGCAGATTTGGACTTTCCATACTCACAAAACAAGGATGTTGAATAGGAGTAAGTCCAGGGTATGTGACCGTTGGCGAAGTCATTATACCCTGGATTTCGAGGATGGTCATTGTCTGGACCAGGTCAAGATCCTTTTCCCTCTCTTCTTTTTGCTTTGTTGGCGCCAAATCGGATAATGTTATGAAAACTCGTGAAATGGACTGACATGGAACATTAGAACTAAAGTGCGTGTTTATTTTTCAAACTTTTTAAGGAAAGTGTACACCCAGACTATGCCATCTTTCATGAACTATGTTGTCTCCCCGCCACCCCAATTGGACATTTTTTGATGAAGTGAAACATTTTTTGTGGTACTAGTTTTTCAATGGTTGAAGTTGGAAAGATAAAGACAGGAGTCATTACACGTTTGTTTTGCTATAAATATAGATGGACTTTTTCAGGCAATCTGAATGCTCTGCTGAACGGTAACATCTCCCAGAGTCAGAGTGCGACGGGTGAGTTCAGAATTTTCTATGTACCGAATGTCTGGTCTCTACAGAGGAATGTTATCAAATTGTGAAGGTTTAATATTTCGACCGCGTGGACTTATTTGAAATAAAGTTTTTTGACAATAATAAGCAGAACACAGCATTAGCAAAATTTATTTCCAGCAAATTAGCTTTGAAGTACATGTGGTCGAAATATTAAACTGCTCGAAATTTTACAACATTGTTCCTCTAAGTGCAATGGGGAGGATACATCATTACATGTCATTTTTAGCATGTGTGCACCCAGGAATGATGCAGCAATGTGAGCATTGAAAATAGACTGATATGAACTGCAAAACTTTGACTGAGGGACCAACTTTTGGTGATATACTTCTGGAAAAAAGTAAGGGATCATATGGTGTTTCATATCAATGATAATGGTTGATCCAGAGCACGCACAAACGATGCCAGCAGGTTGTCAGGGTCTTTCATTTTTTTCCGCCACCGCATTAGCGTAAAGTGGGGACATAGTATTCAGTTCCATCTGTCTGTCCTTCCTGTTGTTAACGTGTTATCTCTGGAACAAAATGACCAATTTCATTCATATTTGGTCTTACATATGCCAGTGGCACAATCAAATTTATATATACGACAAATATAATTAGGATCCTGGTGAAAAAAGATAATTTGGCGTGTTTCTCGGTGCTACCAGTGATGTCGTAGGTTTTCATTCAGTGTATTTGGCATTTAAATAAAACTAACTTTCTTGTTTAAACTTTTCAGGTATCCCAAGTTTAAACTGTTCAAGTTCGGAATGGTTGCAGAATATTGACAGTTTAAAAGAAAGCATGCGATTGGTTGGAGCCAGCAGTGACCTCAGCAATATTGACATGACGCAGTTTCAAGGTATTTTGAGGCGGCCAGTGCTTGATCTCTTGTTATTTGGTTTTATTTAAACACCCACTGGTACTTTAAAGCAGGTTCTATACGAGTAACAAGAATGAGATTACATTCAAGGTATTATGGCGATGATGATGATGGCAATGATGATGATGATGGCAATCTGATGATGATTATGATAATGATGGCAGTGATGGTGATGACAACATTGATGATAAGAGTGACTTCCAAAACAATGGTCGTAGTTTTGATTTACAAATTTTGTTTTCCTTGTTTAGTACATATTTGAAGGAAGATAGTTTTGAAACTTTTTTTGTTTGTATTTTAGTTGAAAAGGTAAATAACTACAGAATCTGCTTGATAAAACTGGGTAAATTAATTTTTAAAATGTTATAATTTGTTACCCATACATAGTTTTCTTGATTATTTGTCGACTTCTGCAATTTCAGGTTGTGAAAAAAATCATTGTGCATTGTGCATAGATTGTTTATATCTCTTTAATATATTTTGATTATGATTACTTTGTAGTTCATTATGATTAAACTCATGAAACTTACATAATAACGATCACATTCACCTTTCACAAATCATTCAACCAGTCACCTTCTTGTCATACTATCACTATGGTGTGAGATGAATATCATGCTTCATGCACATGCATAGGCGTATGTGTACCCTTCGGAGTTTTGGGGGGGGGGGGGGGGGACTGACCTTGACCCCCCAAAAACCACCTTGTAAAACCGAAAACCAAATAAAATTTTTAAAAGGCTAAAATAAATAAATAATTGTTTACTGTGCTGTTGCACAAATCTTGGGGAGTTGTTACCCGAATTCTTAGCATTTTTTCCCGAATCGAGGGTGAGGGCGTTTTGGTAGTCTGCGCACCCCCACACTTCCCCTGCTAATACGCCTGTGTGTACATGCATGTTGAGCATCATCCTGGTAGTGTTTAGATAAGCCCAGTGTCGGTAACTCGTAGTCGGTCACACTTCTCGTTGTTATCTTGGTCCCGTGCGTCATAACGAGGCCATTTTTATGGAACTCATTAATATGCGTGACCTTATGTGACCTATCAATAGCCAATGAAAAAACTCGGCTGAGAGTCTCCTCAATTTTCTTTGGTTGATTGTCAACCACACATTTCCCGTTAAACCAATCAATGGAAGTGGTGTAGACACACCTCCCCAGCGCTAATCAGCTCATTATTTACGGTAAAACTTCTAAAATTTCGAAGGTGTTATTTCTGTCAAGATAATCAATTTATTTTACCTCTAAAAATTCAATTTTTTTCAAAAATCTGAAAACCGAATTTCTAAAAATTCAATTTTTTTCAAAAATCCAAAAACTGAATTTCTGAAAATGGCGATTGTTACCTTCAGCAGAAGGTAAAATTTTGAATTTTTCACTTACTTTTTGGGGACAATTTCTAAAATTTCAAAATCTAACTTTTTTAAAGATCACTAATTTCCAAAATTTCAAACACGTCCAAAAGTAATTATTTTTTTTTCCTTCAAAATTTTGGAAGTTTTACCGTATGCAGTATTTCAATTGGTGCCAGGAATTCCCCGAGGGAATGGCTGTAAAGCTCCTATCAGTGGTGGATTACCATACGGCTGAATAGGCTTAAAGTTGGATATGTGTTCCCGAACGCAAAACATGCTATCTGTATGAAATAAATAACAAACATTTTAATTGTAAATCGTACATTGTAAAAGTGTATGCCTAATTAAATAAAATCATATTCCCTAGGTCCCAGCAGATGCCGACAGATATATTTTCTACTTTCAAATAGCCAGCCCCATTCGGAACCTTTCTCTGAGGGTTCACCAAAGAATGTTTCGTTTGTTTCTGAATGCTTTCTGAATATGAGCCAAATGCATTTATTCGAAAGTGTAACGCTTTCAAAGGTTTATGAATATTTTCAAGATTCTATTGAAAAGTTTGGAAAGCTTTATTATTTATTTTGTCACCTGGGGGTCTCAAAATAAATTAGAATATTCAAGAGGCTGTAAAACCGACAAACATGCTATATCTTTTGTGTATTATTATAGTGGTGTGTACATGATTTTATGTATATTTATTGTTCCATAAGCAGGGATCATTTTGGAACGCACCCTCGTGCCATATGCGCACAAGTGCACGCAGTGCAGGGGTTTACCGGACGCAAATTATTGCGTCCATTACGCACAAATACGCAGCCTGGACGCAGAGAAACAATTGTTTGCGTCCCACAGGACGCAAGAGTAGATAAACCTATATCGAGTTTACAAGGTATGGCATAAATTAAAATGATAATGCAAGACTAGTATACATATTTCATATAAACAAATCTGTGGTAATTTTTGGTTCTCATTATTGCAACTCGGTTTTTCCCCACTATAAATAGCAGTTTACATCATATCGATTAGACTGGTACACTGCTCTGGTGACGCCCTACATTTTGTCAGCGAAGAAAACTACCCATGTATCAATTACCTTATTTTGCTTCATTGAAAGTAACAATTGTTTGTTTCCGGCAACATTAATTGAACAGATGATATCAAGTTCTGTATGGTTACATATAGATGTTCCGGATGTTCCCGTACACACCAAGGATTGTAAACATGCCTTCAGCAGCCAGAATCTTGTTACCAACCCTATCAGGAACAGACTTTCTGCTGAAGACTGAGAAACTCATGATCTGAGGTCCCCAGATGAAGGATTTTGATTTCCTTGTTGCTCTACTTCACTGGAGACAGGGAAAGAGCAGAGTTATTTTCAAATTAAGTTTAGACATCATAAAGCAGTGTACAATACTGATCTGCTCTGCTCTGCTCTGTTCAGTTTTGACATTTCAAAAACTTTTATTATGAAACTTTTGTTGGATAAAAATGTTTCTCTCTTTCTGCATTGTGAATGATCTTGAGTTAACAGTTAAATTAACAGAAAATGGTTTGATTCTGTCATATGGTACAATGATGTCAAAAATGGGGTGTTGCGAAAGTTTCTGAAATAGCTAAAATCAAGTTTCCATTTTGTTTACAACAAGGGCTTTAATTTTATATAAATTGCTTTTCTTTCAAATGAAAAAGGCAACAATTTGTCCAGGAAAGGCCCTCAAATGGCACCAAACTGCAGTAGAAATGAAATGTTTTTCTGTTTGCCTATTGGCCCCTCATTCCTCCCCTACAGGAGGGCACATCCTCCCCTACCCTTCCTCCGAAAACTCTTTTGTCAGTTTGAGGTCCTGGTAGAACTAGAAGACCCTGGGCCAAGGACCCCTTAAAATAAGCATTGAGGGGTCATGGACCCATATACCTCCATTTCAAGAATGATCGCTGCATAAGTTGTTTTTCGAAGAGAAACCACTGAGTTTGAACACATATCCAATTTTTAAGGCCCCGAGAGCACAACAAATATTTCAGTTGAATGTAAATGTGCAGTGGCGGATCAGGGGGGGGGGGGGGGCCAAAAGCCCCAGCCCCCCCCCCTTTGAAAATCAAAACCGGAAAATTGCATAGTAAAGAGTCCTCGAACCCGGGTGGGACTGACATTTTGCATGTTGGACTCCCCCCCCCCCCTTTTTCAAGCTGGACCCCCCTTACCAAAATCCTGGATACGCCCCTGAATGTGTGCATCTTGGATGATATTTCATTACATTTGCATATATATACATTTTTCATATCTGTTTAAAGAAGGAGGGGACAGTTGGGCAAGGCCCGGAAATAGCTAAGGGGCCTGGGACCCTGGGTGGTAGTTAATCTACCACTCCTGACACCAGAATACATTGCAAGGGCCACACTCTTGGAATTAACCCTAGCATAGAGTTTCCTACTAGAAGTTGATGAATGAACAAGAACGCACACTTTATCAATGTCTCACACTGGATATGTGCCCTCATCGACACAACAGTCAACGTTCACTGAGCTTGGCCCACTTCTGACTTCTTCCGTTTATCATACTCTATCACAGATCCTGCAATCGTGGTTGAGCTGTGACTGTAAACTTAGTTATACCTCCCCAGTCACCTTGGCGGGCCAAACTTGTCAAGCGTTTCTGTCACAAGTATCAGATGGTCCATAAATGAGTTTACTCCAACGCGCAACTTGCGAGCTTCAGATGCTTCAAATTTTCTGCAAGCAAAATGATTCATGACTTGATTTCATGTATGCAACACAATAATAAACTAACAATTGGATGTGTACTGACTACAGACAGGGTTATATAAAACTGTATCACAGGGTATTTTTGTTTTTGATTAGCAGTTTTGCTCTCAGAACGAAAATGATTAGCATTTCGTGGGAATTGATCATAATTTTATCAGCAATTGATTAACATTCAGCTAAAGTTGATTACCAATCAGCTGAAATTGACCAGCAAATTGCGATGCAAACCTGAACAAACAAAAAATACCCTGGTATCACAAAGAAGTCATTCTCGGCAAAAAGTTTACATTCAGATTTCTTCCCTATGAAGCATAAATATATATGTCACAAACCCAAAATATTTTTTGCAACTTTGTGAATAAGTTTGGTCCTAACATAGCTTTTGGTAATCTTTCAGCCATATCACTCCAGTGTCATCTCGCATCGTGTCAGTGTCAGGGTTCTATGTTGGAGTTGAAAGAGTATGGACAGGATTCAACTCGGATGCACCAAGTCGGACAGGATATATATATAGAATCTGTTCATCCTCTTGATTTCACAAAGACAACAAATCTAGTGTTAATCTAGTGCCTAAATTTGACAAAAGAAACTAAATCTCCCTCTGCTCTGATTGATAAAGGTAGTTAAACACAGTCTGGTTGAATAATTTTGGTTATAGCCATGTTTACTGGATAACCGTACATAATATATATCCTAAAAAACGAATATTGGAAATACAGAGTTCCAAGTAAGATATTCATCTAAAGTTCTTGACAATATATTTTTAAGACTGGCCAAGAGTGAAATGACTTACATGTATAGAAAACATATTGAAGCCAATGGCTGAATGCAGAGAATTTAAGGAATAAACATATTCTATAATCACAGCTGATAACTCCCTGGTGTCAAATACTTCAAAGAAACCAAGAAGAAATTTTGTTATCAACAATTAGAAATTACTTACACAATTAATGTATTTCCATCCTGCGACATTGTATGTATGACTCCCCCTCTGCTTGGCCCCTTGTCAACACTCAGAGTCCTGTATGCAATTTCAGCTTCACGATTACTTGGAAAAGGTACCTTCAAATCACTGTTCGTCAAGGATCATTTGTTCATACACAGTATCACAACTGTCCTTGAAAGAGTTATAGCTAAACTGATGACATGACAAAGTTGGCAAGAATGGTACTTAATACAGCTGACGATAAAAGTGGCAAGGACTGGTGTCTCTAATGCTGCAAGGATTTGGCGGAAACGGGCGGAAACATACTTCAACAACATTAAACGTCTTTACAGACCAGGTGTTGGCAACCTTTTGCATCTGAAGGCCGGGTCACATAGTAATGAGTGAATGCTGGGCCGTATAAATGCAATTTTGTTTTTAAAAACAACAAAAATAAAACCCAACCTATGTCACTAGCAGATCCTGTGACAGAAATTTACAGCTATAAACAGGTTGGGGAAATTGACGAACTTTACGGACGTCCGCTTTTCAACGGATGCCTGCATCTTTACAGTAGTTTAAATGATACCAGTTATTGTCAGGTTTTTCTACGGTTTTTTTTCAGTGCTGCATACTGTTGAAAAACTAAGTTGTATCACAATTTTGTTCATGTCTGCACACACCACACATTTATAACCACATATTTCATCACATAAACCAATGGAAATAATTGTTTTTCTTGAGTGAGATAATAAACATGAAAAAGGACTTTGAAGTTTGATGTGATCTTACACGGTAAGTAGGCAACCATTTTCATTTATTCCCCATTAGGTAATGGCATAGTCTACATTTTGTATTGAAGAAAAGAAAATTCCATGTACGAATCAAAAGATATTTATTTTTTAATCTCTCATATCGGAAAAACAAAAGTCAGGCATTTTGTATTTGTAAGCTACTGTCAGCCTTCATGGCAATCAAGTGGTCTGACACCGCTCTCGGCAATTTTGATTGGCTGTCGAAATTACTGATGGGTTAAACATGGTAGATTGACATGTCACTGTTACTGCGACTGTGACTTCTTAATCTGTCCAGGTAATTATTCGTGCGTCTGTGCTGCAATGCCTAGAAAACTAAGGTCAGTCCCCGAAAGCATTCTCTGCAATCCTTATTGGTGTCACTAATTTATATAAGTAATCATTGCAAAGTCTGTTCAAGCACACCTTCCAATAAAGCTACACTAAACATTTGATGTTTATTCTCGTTTCAATTATAGCAGAATTAATGTTGCTCTAACAGGGTTCTTTTCAAACTGATGTTTCTTCCTTCCTACTGCCTTAAATTAGTTCGTGTTCATATATGGCATATATAATATGGGAGTTTATTTTGTTGCAAAAACAGTTAAATTCTGTGCATATTTTCTTTATAATAAATATTTTCTAAGAATCTTTTAGACCCCCTCGAAAATAACAGCATGAGAAGTCGCGTGAGAAACCACATTAATGGTCATGATCACTCAAGTCAGATATGCAGCCGCATTAATGGTCATGATCACTCAAGTCAGATCAGCAGCCGCATTAATGGTCATGATCACTCCAGTAAGATCAGCAGCCGCAGTAATGGTCACGATCACTCAAGTCAGATCCGCAGCCGCATTAATGATCATTATCACTCAAGTCAGATCCGCAGCCGCATTAATGGTCATGATCAATCAAGTCAGATCCGCAGCCGCATTAATTGAATCCTAGCTTTACACTGTCCAGAGAGTCACACAGAGATGAACTCACTTCTAAAATGAGTGGGAGCAGTATTCTCAATTAATATTATCTCATTTCATCTTCCATATATAAATTCGTAGACACTTAAAACACTGTTGTACCTCCATTTCCTGTGGCACAGGCTACGACAACCCAGGCAACTCCGACAGCCCACACAGTACGATGTACAGCATTATATAAAGCTGCAACATCCGTGGAAAGAGGCTTGGCTGTGGGCGACTGGTCCAGACCATACAACACTGCCAGACACATAATAGCAGCAGACAACCAACCAATCAGACACACAATCTATAAAACAACAGTGAGATGAGCGTAAACAACATACCAGTATAGTTGATATACTTTCTCTAAGGCAATATTCATGATGTCAAGCATGACTGACCTTGTTCTCATTGGTCAATTCGTACTTATAATGTACTAGTATTTATCTCATGGGATGTATACAACTGTCTACATTTTGTATATGGCTCTGTCAGTTCAGTGGTGAAATTATGACTTTTCAGCCAACCATGAAAGCAGAACACCGGGCAGCAGATGTGAGTGGGGATCACATGTGCAAGTATCCCCACATTTTACGGGGTAGTTGAACCCCCACACTTGACCCCACTACTGGAGATATGAAAATGTGTCCAGTCTTGTAACACCTGGTGGCA
>JAUELE010260620.1:0-18791 GCA_031471655.1 Diodora aspera | reverse complement strand
TTCCCCACAGACGACCCCATTTTGGCGGAAGTGAAGATTTACTCTCGTTCTGTTCTTGTCACTCCATTGGGACAGAACAGAACATGTTCGGAACATGCCCAGAAAACAAGAAAGGAGCGCACCCCTGTATAACATTTTTGGACTCGTTTATACAGCCACATATTATAGATAATAAAAGTTCCGGCGGAAATGACAATTGCACATGACAAGCGGAAGCCTACTGCTACCCTGTCTGTTTACAGTACAAACCTAAACGAGCGTGAAAGACGACGTTCGATTTACGTTTACGCACGTACTGGCGTATTATAGCATTGGTTGTTTTTGACAACCAGATGACTGGTAATTTCGAGTACTGCTTTATAAATGATAATACTTGCCCACGGGCAATTTACGGTAAGGACATTTGTTGCCCGCTTTGTGGTTTTACTTTCCCTGGGAGTCGGGAAATGGCAAATTTCCACCCCTGAAATGTGATCCTTTAATGACAAGGACAGCCCCTAATACGTCTAACACTATATAATATTTTAGTTTCTGGGAAATTGTTTTTTTTCTAAACTATTTTTAGCCTGCATCTGAACTGATAATTGGATCACCCACAAACAATTCCTCCTCTCGCCCCAGGTGAGTAATATTGCGTATATTCAAAGCTCAAAAGGATACGAATGAAAGAATCTTGTTACAAAATCATTGTTCCAATCTGAAGTTGCAACAGTGGACTTGATTTTGGACGTAAGTTTTGCTTACTGAGGTAAGAAGTGATTCTCTTTCAGGAAAGGTGTCCAAATGGACCGTTCATTCATGTCAAAATACGTAATAACGTACCTTGTAATAAACATCAAACTGTACATTCTCGGGTAGTACTTTAAGTTCTCTTCTGCCTCTAGGATATGATGCAACGAGGGCTGAAACAGCTGTGTTATACAAGGAATCAGGTACCCATTGAAGTGCACAAGCAGACGCCATGTTGGATACTTTGTACGTGACGTCACGAAAATCAAGGGACATAATTCATTCTTGACACGTTTTCTTTTGGCGCAGTGGTTAGCGCACTCGATTCGCAACCGGTAGGTTCCGAGTTCGAATCCCGCCCAGGTCACGGTAGTATTTCCTGGAGAGGGGAGCCCCCTGTAACCACCGTGACGATATCGTCGAAATAATTGACTGAAAGTCACGTTAAATAATAACAACAAAAAGTTTTCTTTTTGATCTAGATCACATACATGTTTCATTTCATGGATTAGTCCCAGGATTTTATTTTTCATTTTCTTTTTAATATTTAATAGTATAATAACAAACCATTTTATTTAGCAAACGTAGGCATTTGAAAAATCTTATATTTTAGTTAACAGTTTGTTTTAGAATTGTTTTGTGGCAAGTTTGTGGCTTTGTAAGCTAGGCTTCATGCAAGACGTTTCGTACACAGGGTAATTTCGTACACAAGTCGGTTTGTACACATTTGAACCTTTCGTATACAATTGGTTATTTCGTATACACAGTGCATTGGTCATTTCGTATACACAGTGCATTGGTCATTTCGTATACAGTGCATTGTATTCAATTATACTGTTCACCCTTCTGTTTTGTATACTTGTGTTACTTTATAGTTCATCAACGTTAAACGTCTTCGTAGACCCCTTGCCTACATCGACGCAAGGGGTCTATGAAGACGTTTAACGTTGTTGAACTAGTGTTACCTGTGTATGAAACGACTTAATTGATCCCCTTGATACCAAAATTTTCCCAAACAAAACAGATAGCAGTATGACCAAATTTTGAAGATATTTATTCATAATAGCGCCCACATGCAGCTGTAAGCATAAACCAAACAGTCTATATATTTGACCAACACATCTACGAAAAACCTTTGAAGATCTTAACCAGTGGTCAGCAACATTTTCGCCTCTGCGGGCCGGATCGCATGGTAATGAGCGGATGACGGACCATATATATACTGACGTCCAAAAGAAAGTATATTAAATGATTTCAATTATTTTCCCTTACGTCTTTATGTCATAGTTGATCAAAAGGATGCTTAGATTTCGGCGAGTATAATTTGATTGACATCATCTCATTGATAAACCTTCCAAGTCTTGAAGGGATATCTCTTGTATATCCAACGCATTTGTGAATTTATTCAGTAGTCTCTCAAAATCTTGGTATACTTTCTTTTGGACGTCAGTATATATGGTATAACATCATTTAACGTTTTTTCCTATCTTAAAATAATAAATACGGAATTAATTTCATGTAATCATCAGTTCCAAATTCATGACAATGCTGATCGATCATGCGTCTATTCACATTTATATATTCAGTACAGGTAAGGTTGTTATGGATATGACAGTCGGTATTAAAATGTATTGTCTCTAAGACAGCTTGATTATAAGAAGACCAACACGACACAACAGTGAGAGTACCATTCTGCTGACACAGTCATTGCCCGAAACTATTTCGAGATCTGAGAAAAATTATTTCTGTGATCGTCTTTAACACCAACCGGTCCAGAACCATACATGGAGCAGACATGCCTTGAGCAAGAGCCGATTTTGGGATCTGCTCATCGTTGAAACTATAAAAAGATCAAAACCTATTACAGAGAGAATATTTAGATAACACGGTTCCAGACACTGGTCTTTTGTAGAGCTCAAACCCTGCTATAAATAACAGAAGCGTGGACACCATTTCGCTTGAGGGACAAACCTGGGACGTGGCAATGCTAGAAATTTAAACAGTCCATTCCAACAGAAAGTTTTAGTTAACGATAAGGCATTTATTTTACTAACGAGACGGAAGTATTTCGGTTTATAAAAAGACAAAGATTTCAAACTAACGATTGACTTAGACTAATTGTGAAAAATTCTGATTCAACCGTGTTATCTGTAAAATATAAGGATCACTTCAAAGAAGGCCTTAAACCACAAGCATTGAGACGAAGAGACATTGTTGCTTGCTATGGAATTAGCGAGCATGTATAAACCACTTATATATTTATATCCTATGATTTTCAAAGCACGTTCCCTATTCACGAGGGGATATGATATCCTAACTTTTATCCTAGCCACTAGGACGATGGTCTTAGCCAATTCTTGAAACAGTCCTCAAGATAGGATGTCCTAGTCTTTGCCCTAGCCGCTGTGACAAATGTCTTAGCCAATTCTCAAAACAGTCCTCAAGATAGGATGTCCTGGCCTTTATGCTAGCTTCCAGGACAATTGTCTTAGCCAATTCGCGGAGCAGTCCTCAAGATAGGATGTCCTAGCATTTATCCTAGCCTATCTGACAATTGTCTTAGCCAATACTCGGAGCAGTCCTCAAGATAGGATGTCCTAGTTTTTTTATCCTAGCCTCTGTGACAATTGTCTAGCCAATTCTTGAAGCAGTCCTCAAGATAGGATGTCCTAGCCTTTATCCTAGCCTCTGTGACAATTGTCTTAGCCAATTCTCGAAGCAGTCCTCAAGATAGGATGCCTTAGCTTTATAGGACACATATAGGGATAGGCGTCAGGCGAATATTAACGCTAGGACAGAGATAGGACTGTTGTGTGTATTGGTCATATCTTAACCTTAACCTTTGTCTTAACTTGTCTTGTTAAGATTGTTTCGTGAATAGGAACTGGTTTATTGCAGTCATGAAGCAGCTTGTTCTAGAAACAACACACAGACATAAGATGAGATCGGTCTGAATTTCATCTCTGGGAAACAAATACTTTTTTGGAATGTCGGATGAAAAACTGTTTTGCTAAATGTTGTGTCCCCTATTAAACACTTTTACTTTAAATCAACTTTTAGATATTGTAGCTCGTGATATTCATTAGTTTCTACTAGACATCTACAATTGTGTTATATATGTTATATACGAAGACGTAAGGCTGTTTTCGTGTTGATTTTTAAAGTATATATATTTTTTATGTTTATAAAGCTGCACTTTTTAAAAAAACGTGAACACGCAAAACGTCCATTAAACCGAATGCTTTTAAGCCAGAATCAGACATCTTCTACTTGATGATGGTTTATTCGATATAGTCCTGTGATCCTTCGGCTCTAGACTGCCGTGTACAAATCTATTTTCAATATGGTAACACATAACCCTGATGCAGTAATGCAGCGTCGATATGCCAAATAACTCCAATTCTTTTAAAAATGCAATGAACATGCCGTAACGCTGTAATGCAATACCAGAATCAAAGTCCAGTGTCAATCAACCATGGGACTTAATCGATGAAATGTGTCAACCATGCTTTCTACAAAGACAGCCCAGACGGTGGTAGATCAAATATACGCATGCAAGAACGGAGTCAGCTATTTCACCTATACTACAAGCACAGATATACGAGCAGTAGCTTTGTTCCCTGATTTCCCCGGAGTTTCATGCCTACACAACATATTATACTCATCCGTATGCAAGAAGAACTTTAATTTGAAGCTCGGCCAGGTCTCTCTAGTTCAGACACTTGGTGTGTAGCTCTTACGGTTGGCGTTCTGCGGCTGATGGCGTATCTTTCACATAATGACAGATTCTTTTAGACTAATGGAACCGCTCTGAAGGAACTATAGATCCGTGATTAGAATATGGCGGAATGGACATGATTTATCGGAAATATGTTTCCTTCTCTGCTACCTTTTGTGTACAGAGAAGCGGGAGTAATGACACGGACTCTGATGATCCGAGTCTGCTACAGAGTCCACTCGGACCTCACAGCTAAATATGAGATCGGAGTCTTTACATATGAGCCAAACATGTATAAGAGGGTTGCACGCGATTAAAACATATACCGATGCTCGAAAAAAACGATACCAACATTTTGAAAAACGGTCGAAGAAAAACAAACGTATGTCACATAACGTAAGATATATACTGACGTCCGAAAGAAAGTATACCAAGATTTTGAGAGACTACTGAATACATTCACAAATGCGTTGAAAATACAAGAGATATCCCTTCAAGACTTGGAAGGTTTATCAATGAGATGATGTCAATCAAATTACACTCATCGAAATCCAAGCATCCGTTTGATCAACTATGGCATAAAGACGTAAGGGTAAATATTTGAAATTATTTGGCATATTTTCTTTTGGACGTCAGTATAGTTTTCTTTTCATGAAAAGTTCTGCACATTTCCTTTGTTCATTTTACAAACTATTCATTTATCATTTTATTTACCCATCATTATGATTTGGGAATTATATTATTATGTAGGTCATTACATCGACCCTTTAATAGTGGTGCTGAGTATATATAACGGAAGTCCACGAGAAAAGCGTGTTAACTGCGTGCAACAAGCAACTCGTGATCCGATGATGGTTAAGTCGCCGGTTCAATCCTAGCTAGCGGCGCGCAGTGCTATACCCCTGGACAAGGTACTTAACTCCACTTGTCCCAGCTGAAAATGAGCATTGGCGCCGTCCGTAGGGAAAGAAAAAAGAAATTCCTTGTAGAAACTTGGATAATAAAGTGTTATTATATTATATTATATTATATTATATTACTAAGATACATAGAAAAATTAATATAAACCTTACCAGCTGTTTTGGGTCACTCTTCATCAAAAATGGTCTTACTTTTGTAAAGGTTCATTTGTTTCACAACAACACTGTCTTAAATAAATACATGTATCTCTGAAAATATGTGTTGTTCTTCAATCGTCTCTAAAAGTCTTGGAACAGATTTAGTAGAATCTAGCTGAGACAAATCTCTCTTGAATAAATTTCTCTGAAACTAGTCAACCCTTGTTTATTTTTTTCCCCATCGTCTCCTAAAGTCTTGATACAGTCTCTTTTGGACGTCGGTATATATTTTGAATAGCAATTTAATTGTCCAGTTAGGTTATCGTGTATCACCAAGATGGTGTTCTGTGAAAAATAAAGATGGCTGTTGTTTTTATTGTTTCAAAACGAAACGATGTCAATGAAACGGACAGAATTGTGCAGAATTTCAAACGACCGAAAAGCAATATATTGTAAAGGCCCTCATAGGGCAATATAATAATTTCTTCGTTGCATGTTTCATCAATTGTCGACAATTCAAATAAACCTATAGAGTGTCCTTTGCATGAGCCAACATATCTTTGCTGGATGAAATGATGGTAACCAACACAGTGGCGCCAGTTTAGGCCACTATACAAAAACAACTTGTTTTTCAACACCTTTTTCTAATTTCACTCGGGAGAGAAGATTTTACTTTTATATATTATTTTTATTTGAGTATGTATATATCGAACAATAAGTCATTCAGAAAGGCATATATTTTCTGCTGTGTTGAAGCTAAACCATGGCTTTAGAGTCTTGGAACGTCTTCGTATCTGACATCACGATAAACAGCAGAGCTGGCTTGTTTAAAAGTGAGCTTGACAAACTAAAAGTAAGTTGGATTTGAATTTTTGTTTTTTTAAATATTGTTCTTAACAGTGCTTAAAAATTAAAAATAAATCGTAGGGGCGGCAGATATTTTAGGGGCTGGCGGGTGTTTAGAAACAAGTTATTTAAATACATGTAATTGTGAATCCACCTGATATTTTATAATAATGATAATAATATCACGAATAATAAACGACGACGACGATAACCATGGTGGTGATGATGATGATTATGATAACGATGGTGGTGATGGTGATGATGATAACGATGGTGATGATGATGATAATAACAGGGTGCAAGAGTACTGAACAGATGATGAGCAATGGGGGATCGAACACGCCAGGAGCACTCAACCCTTCTGTTGCATATTTTTCTCTCATATTTATTTTATATAAACAATCATATAATGTTTTAATATTTAATGAAAAATATTGAATGAATGTCGTATATCCGATGTTATCATTGTTATCAGCTGATGACGCTCATTCTGCCTATTGTAACAGATGAATCAAATCGGATTTTCATTCGCCGCTTGCGCAAGGGAAGAACAAAAATCGGAGCAAAAACTGTTGTTTGTTAAAACGAACCGAGCGCAGATTATGGCGCATTTCGTGCAAAACATTTCGCTTAATGTATTAAATGTAATTAGATTAATTGCAATTCGCTGAATTTTTTATGCAATATTTTACAAATTGATGATGAAAGGGCTTTCAAAAAGCCTGCGCCCAGAAACAAGCGATCGAGAAGATTAAAGGATGCTGCCGAACGTAAACCGCATCCATAATTCCGCGGCGCAAGTGACAGAGGGTTGAGCACATAACGAACCTATATACAAAATTATGACTGGTTCTGCATTTGTACGCCGAGTTTGATAGATGATTTCAGGAAACCGACATGACACTAAAATCTCATGAATTTTAATGTCAAAGCTTTTGGGAAATGTTCAGGCTTCTGGTAAACGTTGATGATGGCAACGCGCAGAGAGAAACGCGGGATCCACGTTACGGTGGGATGGCCGGAAGCGATTAAAAATTAAAACTACTTCTCATCCGAAATGTGCACAAAATATTGACGCCTCAATATTTTATTTAAAAACGTTTTACGGTATTGAAGTATACTGTTACAAACTGTCAAATATCAAAATATTAAGTCGAATTGCCTAGTTATTTATAATAATATAAAATTAATAACTCTTTAGTATCCGATGCTACAAGAAAGACTGGAGTTTTTTTTGTCCATCCCTACGGGCGGTTGTCGCTGTAGTCCCGCAAAGCACAAAATTTCAGCTGGGTCGACTGGGACAAGTGAAGGAAAGTACCTTGTCAAAAAGTACAACATGGTGATAGCTAGGATCAACCCGGGACCTTACAATCCGACACCTGTTCCTCACAGCTATCGCACCTATAGATGTTTCAAAATAGAAACTACATTTTAAAATTTGAAAACAAAAATGTTTACCCCCTTCCACAAGACGGCGCACAGTTCAGTCAATTAGGTCAACAACCCTTATCACATCATGTTATTATGATGTCTATGTCTGACATTTGACGAAGATCGATTTACAATCCCAGACATAACAAACGAAAAACTAGAATTTACAGAAAATGCCAATGAGTGTCTAGACACATCACAAGAATAAATTCAACATATTAAAAGTTTGAAGACATATTTTGGTAATTTTAAATTAAATTTTTTTTTTATACGCATTGTGCAGCTTTGACCACGAACAAACTTTACAATATATGATGGGATCAGGACCAAAAGGGAACTAGTGGGCTAAAAAAAGGTTAGACCTCTAGTACCATTAACCTGACCCCTTCATATGTTATGTCAAAACTGAAATATAACATTTCAAAGAACTTCTCTCCTGTACAAATTTAAACCCTAATTTAACTTGTAAATTAACGGAATAGAACACATTTAACATTTTAAATTTGGAACATAAATATAGCGACGTCCAACGATACACACAGTTTCAAAATATACAACTTTTGCCAACTGATTTTGTGTCATTTTAAAATGTTCATATTTTCCTGGAGTTTCCTTTGGTTCATATCAGGCTGAAACAACACTCTACCTGAACAAATATACTGAGCGGCAAAAGTAACGATATCAACCCTATAATTGATTTTGTTTAAAAAGAGAACAACGTTTGTCAAAACTGAATAGTTCTAATATGAAGATCTGTCATTTTACGTTATGTATGCATATACATTGTGCGAAAAACTGAATAGTTTTAATATGAAAACATGTCATTTTACGTTATGTGTGCATATACAATGTGCAAAAAAACTGAATAGTTTTAATATGAAAACATGTCATTTAAATTGAAGTATACGTATATATTGTGCAAAAACCTGAATAGTTTAATATGAAACCATGTCATCTTAGGTTATGTATATGCATATATATTATGTCACAAAACAGAATAGTTCTATTATGAAAAAATGTCTTTCAACGTTATGTATGCATTTACATTGTACACAAAACTGAATAGTTTTAATATGAAGACATGTAATTTTTCCGTTATGTATACATGTACATTGTGCAGACAACACTTCACATTTCAAAACCCCATAATTAACTATGTTTAGCATTTTATCACAAAGTTGATGAAATAAAAGTTGGCACCATTTCGTTACACCTGAATGCATCTCTGAAAATAGCCAACATTGTTTTTATTCAGTCGTCTCTCAAAGCCTTGGTATACTTTATTTTGATCGTCAGTATAACATTCAAAGTTGTGTATTCAATTGTTAACCAATTTGGATTAGTATAAAATATTTGAAATATTCCTTTATACTTTGCAAAAAAAGGGTCAAACCTCGAATACAGAAAAATCTTTTCTTTCAAAAAGTAAACACGTGCACAGCTGTTATAAATTCTCAATCACGTCTTACGTGCTATGGTGACAAATACGATCGTCTTCTTCCACGATTCAAGTTTCATTATCTTTCATTCGTAAGAGAGGAACTGAGCATTAAACGGTTCTGTGTTTGAAGGCAAGGAAATCCAGAAGACGATGCATAAAAAACCCAAGACGTTATGGAGTAATTATTAGATTTTCAAAATACATGGATGAGTATTTATATTGTACGCAGTCCAACTATTGAAGGGTGGGTGTAACGAACTACCTGTAGTTGTCCAAAGTTATAATGATGGGTATATAAGTAACAGAGTTTTATAAATAAATGTATATTTTGTCAAATGAACAGAGGAAATGTGCAGTTGCATGAAAAGAAGGCTACGTTCGTTGGTTGGTTTTGTATACTCATTATACGTTTAGGTGTTTTTGCATTTCTGGTAACATTTTAAAACAGAGATTTTAAGCATGTTTTGTGTTACATACAACGCCAATAATCAAACCTCGTGTATTACCAGTCGTTGTGAATATTTCATCTAACAGCTGCGAAAACCATAGCTTCAAAATTGCCATATTATACCTATTTGGGCTGAGTATATATACTGACGTCCAAAAGAAAGTATACCGAGATTTTGAGACTACTGAATAAATTCACAAATGCGTTGGATATACAAGAGATATCCCTTCAGGACTTGGTAGGTTTATCAATGAGATGATGTCAGTCAAATTACACTCATCGAAATCCAAGCATCCTTTTGATCAACTATGGCATAAAGACGTAAGGGAAAATAAATGAAATCATTTGGTTTTCTTTCTTTTGGACGTCAGTATAGATCAGAAGATATTTCCTAATTGTCACCACTGTCCCCTACGTTTTGGTTTAGTATATATACTGTATGATGTTTTCAATTGTAAATCTGAAGACATGTCACAATTTGATGCTATGTTGTTAATTGCCAGATCTAGCTTTGTCATATTTCATGTTAGTAGCGTCAGTAAACTTTAATTTTCGCGTTTAATTAGCGTAAACCTGGTAAGATTTCTTCTACAATTCTGGTAATTTAATTTTAAAAGATCTTGAATGACAATTTTTAGGCGACGTATCTAGAGCAAAATTATTTTGGAACATTATATCATGGAGAGTGATGATTGGAAGTATTCGATGTTAGATAAATGTTGAATTACCGTTTTGCCGTTTTACCGTTTTATCGTTTTATGCGTTTAAGAGTGCAAGTAAATTTCGGAGACTTCAGAGTCTTCGCATTTGAAAGATAACTTGTATCTTGGGCGCGGGATGGCACAGTGGTAAGTTTGTCCCCCTCTTTCAACTCGGAGACAGTAGCCCCGACACCGACCTGACAAACAAAAATACATTTACTTAAAATATTCTGTTCGTCACAGTGTCTTCCGGGTTTGAACAGTTATCGACCACGATTCTGGCATATATAAGCTGCCCCTGATATCACAATGGCAACAGTAGCCTACTGCGTTTGTCCTATTTGGCAAAGGAGCACGACCTGACCTGTATATTACCCTTCCTGTGCACATTTTAACGTGTAATATTTAATGAAATCATGACCTGGATTTAGCCAACGATATCTAACCAAAAACGAGTTCAGATAACGATGGAACAGTCATTGGCGTCACTCAGGGGTTGGTGCCACCCAGTGTAGTAACTCATGGCGTCACCATCAATCTCCCCACTAGATACGCTTTCGGAGTCGGATTAATATTTGAAAGATACTCCCCCCCCCCCCTTACACTTAAAAAAACCCAATAAAAACAAACAAAGTTTCACTTAAAACTACACAGTACCTTTCAATCCTTTAAATTATAAAAGTTTTAGTGACAGTCATTTGGGTGTCTTCCGTACTGATGGTGTCACTCGGTGTCTCAGTGTGGTTACCCACCACCGCCCTGACGCAACTGGGTACAGAACCGCTGAAGTAAGGGAGACAGTTGATTGAAGCGTTAGTAAAATACCTGTTTGTGAGGGCCCATCTTTACTTTTCTATTATGAAACCTGGGATAAGAAGTTTTACCGAAAACCACTGACAGTGATACCAACAATACAAAAATGAGTCATGTTCATCACCATAACAATTCAAATCGTCATACACATACAATTATCTTCGTATTATTACACTCATAAGTTCTTGTATGATCATCGAGTTTCTTGACTAAGTTGCTGTATCAATATCATATACTAACGTCCAAAAGAAAGTATAACAAGATTTTGAGAGACTACTGAATAAATTCACAAATGTGTTGGATATACAAGAGATATTCCTTCAAGATTTGGAAGGTTTATCAATGAGATGATGTAAATCAAATTACTCTCACCGAAATCCAAGCATCCTTTTGATCAACAAGCATAAAGACGTAAGGGAAAATAATTGAAATCATTTGGTATACTTTCTTTTGGACGTCAGTATAGATCTTTAATCCAGAGGTTAACATGATTAGTATGTATATTCAAGTCAAGTCAAATTTTATTCAGTATATAAGGCCACAGGCCAAAAATACATAAAGTAGATTCAAATATATTATTCATGTATGTATATGATTTGAAACAAAGTATCGGAGTGCTTATTTCCAGGTAACCCTTCAGTGGTGTCACGGGGGTCGGCGTCACCCGGTGCAGAACATCATGGTGTCACCCCCTCTCCCCCACCCTCATGGACCTCCTTCCACGTATCAGATTCTGCAGAATCTGTATTGGTGCCTGCCACACACAGGAGAACTCTGGTGAGCAGCATTTCACTCCTGCCACTTTGCTAAAGCATATTACTCTCGTGTGTGGCAAATGTATGTAAGACTTTCTTTCATTCGTGCACTTTTTCTCAAGTATCAAGCGTGTTTGATAATTTTTGGTACGAATGAAATATTCCTTCCTGTGTGTGCTAAACGAAAGCAAAGTGCTTCAAGAGAATGCCACGAATGAAATATTCCAAATCGTGTTTGGCAAACGATGTTTAAGCAAAATGCCACAAATGAAATATTCCTTCCGTGTGTGGCACATGAAAGCAAACTGCCATGAACGAAATTTTGTTCAGCAGATTTCTCCTGTATCTGGCAGACATAATGAAACTCGTGACTCGTACTATCTGTATATCACTGAATGTAATGGCAATGGCAGTGACAGAACGAACTAGCAAAAATAACATTTAAATTGCTATATGGTATTGACAGTCACCTCGGTGTCGTCCCCTATGATGGTGTCACCCGGTGCAGTGCGCCCCCCCCCCTGACGCTACTAGTTGACGTTGCAGTGCGTCACACATTTTGGTGTTTAATCTTGAATCCATGCTTTGTAATTAAAGCTTGTTCAAAGGGTCCCGCGCATTATTACGCCTGGTGTAACCCAAGCAGACTCGAGGCGCTAGAAAGTTCACAACACTCCTGGTGGAGGCAAGTCACTTGGCCAAGGTGACCCCACTGACATCATTATCACGTCAGCGAGGCATGAGAGCTTTTGGGATGCCAGCCGAGCAACAACAACCAGGGCTGGACGTCTTTTAACTTCTCAAGCGAGAGACCAACACAGCTCACAAACACAAGTGATGTGATGTTTGAGTAAACACAAACATGGGTTCTGTTTCACACTGGCACCAGTTCTTTTTAAACATGAGTGAATTATTGTGTCGTTCACTTACGACGATGACGCTCAGTGTTTGAGAAGATGGAGAGGTGCTTGCTCGAATTGATAGCATTCCAAGTTTTCCTGGGATCGAGTTGGATTACCTGTTCGCAATCATGATAATCATGATAATATAAAACTATGCGATATCCGTCCACGAACCCTCGGAATACATGTGCGAGAAATATCAGGAGTTAATAAATAAGTTTGTTTGGAATTTCACTTCGCTAGAAATCAGCTATTCTGTAACTGTTTTGGTTGAACCAGGGACGAGTAATTGTAAAAATAAAGCAAATAATGTTACATTTGATTATTTCCTGAATTGTTACTAAATAGCAAATAGTTCATTGCAACGTTTTGCTTTGTATAAAAGTAATCAGCAGAATGTCCTCTGAAATATTCTGCGACAGTTCAGCAAATGATACAGAAACACGATTTGATTTATTTGGAATATTATATTTATAAAAAAGAGTAATCTTTAATGCACGATATCGAGGGTGCGTTCGATGAGGCTCAACCCAAGAGTAGAAACACTACTTTTCGAAAAGTGGTCTTAATTATTGTACCATATTGCTGTAATGACCTCAGGCGTCGTCTTGTCTGGATACAGTCTTGGATATACAAGACAGACAGAAACTATCCAAACTGAAGAAACAATCATTTTTTCCTTGAGCACTGAAGTTGTATTCCCAAATAGTGTGACACGGACCAACGTCGACAACGATCCCTTCCGACCATAGGGCAACAACGCCCAGCAGAGTGTCAATGTTTTTTTGTTTTTTTTTTGCTTCTCGGTCATTCTAGGTGGTTATTTTTCGGGCAAGAAGGTCACTGCTCCCCCAACTCCGAGGGTGCCCATTCATTTTTCGGGCAAAAAGGTCACTGCCCCTTCCCCAACTCCGAGGGTCCACATACGCCTATGCTTCAGACCACCATCTTACGTCCGAGTGACACTGGATGGGACGTGGTTTAAACCAGGTATTGAGTTATAGCCATCGTAGATCGCGTCACTTCCGGTCTGCGTGAAAGCAAGCTGGACTGAGCGCCAAGAGGAAGTGATGCCAATGCCAAGGCGAAAGTTGAATAAAAACAGAAGAAGCGCTGTGATATCTGGTTATTTATTAACATTATCCTAACGTTCTCGTTCGAAACGTTATGAGTATAAATTTACACTTCAGTACAACATGTTATTTAATATCGTTTTCTTGTAAAAATACAGCTTACAAACTAAGTTGCAGGTCGGCTCCAGCACCCCTTTTCCAGAGATACTTTAGAATAAAAATTGAATAATCAAAAGTGAATTAAACATTTTAAATTAAAAACAAATAGGTTCATGAAGTGTTATCTAATTTACAAACACTATATTTAGCCGTATAAAAATATTAATTAGAGTATCACAATGTTCCGGAACAAATTCACGTGTACCACAAAGTTGTGTTCAAAACAACGACAACGAGAGCTCGCACCAAGGCTAACTACAAATAAATTACCGTCGTCGGTAACTAACGGTCGGTTATGCGTCACGTTATACTTTACCGGGGACCATAACTAGCTGATTCGCACTGAAAGGTGTGTCCACACCGTTAAATTGACTGGTCCAACCACGAACATGCGGTTCGACATTGAGCTAATGAAAATAGAGGACACTCTCAGCAATAATGCCGACTTCAGTAACGGCGATTTCCATTGGCTATCGATAGGTCACGTAAAGTCATCCATATTAACGAGTTCAGCGTGAATCAGCTCGTTACGACTAACGGGAGCGTCAGTATGATCGACCGTAGCTTACCGACGAGGTTAATTACAACCAACTCTTTTAGGTTTGTACAGAGCCTTAATGTTATTTGAGATAAGAAGTCATAAGATTTGACCGCGATGTGTTTGTGTTCAGACTATATAACGATCTGGTCGATCCCGTGAAAGAATATTAACAAGGTAGGCTACATCCTTACCCACGACCCGCCACCCGATTTCTTTATCTTGTTCCCCAAACCCTGCCCTTTCTTGCTAAACCTTAAATTATGGTTGATGACCCCACCCACATACCTGCCCAGCCAAAAGCATTCTAAGTTGGGGACACAACAAGCCTATACTAACTCAGAACAAGCATTCCGGTGACTCTTAACAACCTACACGTTATTTCCTAAACAGATATATCTGATTAACTAGAAAACCGATGTAAATAGATAAATTCGATACGAAACTTCTGGGTAATACAGATCAACGTGGATAGTGAGAAGAAGTTCCAAGTAAAATATTGCAGTCTAAACTTTTCGGACGACAACCGGGGTAAAACTTCGAGTTTGGGGGAGCTCGATTTGGCCAATAAACATACATCTGAATCCCCATTACTAGAGCTGCACATTTTTCACATACATGAGCCCCTAACTGCAACAGTGGTCCGACTCCATATCAAGAGTGCTTAGAAAAACTGTTGTGAAAAGTTAATTGTGACTGAGTTGGGGTTTTATGTGGGTTTCGGCAATCATTCAGCCACATCACCACGGTCTCACCAACATCACGTCGGTGTAGGAGTTTCTGTCTCCCCGGGCTTAAAGAGAGGTGCCTGGGCGGAACTCGAACCACAACCGCCAAAGCTGGCAGATCACTGGGCCGACGCACTAACCACTACGCCATCCCGGCCCCCTAAAAGTTAAAGTTAAACGTTCAATACAGTCTGCAGTCCACTGACTAACATTCAGATAATTATTGCAAAACTTATATTTTACATGTTGTAAAATATGGGTTCAGTTAAAAAATGCGAAAAGTGGAGTTGGACCAATATTGCACTGAGTAGCTCGTGTGATGTCTGAAATAATTATAATTCGTGAAAGCCGTCCACCTGTCGACTCTAATTTTGTGAAGCAACTAACGGGAAATGCAGTTTTGGTCTGACACCATGGCCGTGTTTCCGTTACCAGATTTGAACCGTCAACTCCTCCAAATTTGGATTTATATGAAAGGTTGTGAAGGAAAACAATAATATGAGTTAGAGGACATCGAAACTGGACAAACAATTGTTCAAACAGTATAGGAAACATAATCATATGAATTACCGTTTGCGAGTCTTGTTTGGTTATCATAAGTATACATATTGCACAAAGTACAAAAGTTAACTATGTACAACACTATACAAGTTGTGTAAATATTCACTGTGCTGCACACTATAAAAATTCATTTTGATTTGAAACAATACTATATACATCAAATATATCTGGGGAAATTGCATTGGAGTCAGAAAATGTCAAAAATGGGAAAAATTAACACTGGAACGGGTAAAGTGTTGTTAAACATTTGTGTAGCTTCCAGTGAGAAAATGAACTGACATTCAGAGCAATAAACAATCAAAATATGAGATTCAAATTTATACATGAAACTTGTATCTGAAAGTACATTAAATATATCGTGGATTTGCGACTTAATTTGGTTTAGTTTAAAATTGGTACAGTTGATGAATGTTTGGACTATCCTTTAACCATAACGCAACATGAAGTGCAAGATGAACACGAGGAGATGACAGAAATTCGAAGATAAGTATCAACACTGTTCATCGGATCCTATTCCAACTCACACAAGATGACTCCCTAAAAGTCCCATGGGGCTAAGGATGATCGGAATTATTTGAAAAGAAGACCACTTCGAAGAAGACACAGAAGTGAAATCAAACGATCTCGAATTTATTCGCCGTTTGTGACAAATATGATCTTACGGAAACTCTTTCAAAATGACGGCGGCACTGCCCTAAACTCACATAAGGTAAATACGACCAAAATTCAGAGTAAATGTCTAAATGATGGCGATAATTAGTCTTTCAGTTAACCCAGACGTTCAGCTGTTAGTCGAGAATTACCAGAATGCCCTGAAACGTCTGATGAACACACCACGCTGCTGCTAAACAATAACATGGGCTTCCACAACTAACCATAGTTTAGAAGAGATTTAATCTGCTACATCTTGATGCCACTATGAAACGGAAGTACTGGCCACAGGCAAGTTTCAGACTCTTGACAAAGAAAGGGTCCAAATGACCACATCAAACATTGTATGTACATTTTTACATTTTTACATTATGACAAATACAACATCGATAGTTCGTACACAAAGTACTGCAATGATAGGGGTTATTATCTGGCAAGGCTTCTCTGATCACAATGGAATACCACATCATCTGATAAACATGTTTATCACAAATAGTTGGAAAAAGTTAAAGGTCTGTTCTCCAAACGTCACAACATGTCACAGCACTTACTGTCACGATAGCTTTCTCCCAATGAACAATATCACACAGGCTTCATGAGCACTAAGTTGAGGCTCAAAAGCACTGGATGTTGAACCGTTTTCGTTTTTGTTCTGCTATATAGGATATGTCACTTATATAAAACCAATAACCGGCAATGACCTTTCTTCTTGTCCCAAGCAGATGCTTTAAATATGTATAGGGAGGCAATGTCTTATAGCCAGAAACAGGCATTCCTTCTCAACACTTGTTCTCCATAAGCACTGGGACATTTACAGTCTGTAGATTCAAGGAATAACTTGCTGCAGGCTACTCCAGAAACGACCTGTCAGGACTGCTGGCAGCACACTTGAAACAATACTTCTGGAGGAATGCCTGAAAGGAAAGTAGCAAAGTATTAAAAGAGAACAATTATGGTAAGACGCCTTGACGTTACACACTTCTATTAAAATGTAAACTATTTCGTTTCAGTTATATATGTTTGTATATTATATATCATTTGCTTAACAACCTTTAAAGGTAAGTACATAAAGGGTTAATGTAACCTGGAGGTATGTGTCACCGGCGAAGTCATACATCGTCACTCTTCACTCAGTCATGTAACATTAGCAACCCGTCGACTTTAATATGCTCCTGTTTCTAAAGATAGACCACATTTCCAAATTTATAACTTTCGCCGTCAGAAGTCAGTTTATTTTCCAGTCACAAGCTTCCTGCCCGCAATAATCCTGGCATAAGCTGAGATATATGATATAAGAAAATGTGTTGCTTTATTGTAACCTTTTGCCATATGTAAATGAAAAGTTCATTCGACGTTTAACCTCATTCAAATCTTACTAACATGTCTAGACTTACAATGTTCGACCTCAATTCTTAAAGTTGACCTTTCCAAATAAGGTAAACTACAATTTGTCCTTATTGAAAAAAGGTCTGGATTCAAACATTCCTTAAGTTCAGTTGTATTTTAATACCAGTTAGTTCACATTTCATGTCATGTCTCGGATCGCACTAAATGTAGATCTGACATGTTACGTTCTGGCAGTGTTTCCGTACTTGTTCAGCGAAGTTTTTGCTTCTTTGTCTTACTGTTGACCAGAGCCATTCCAGAAAGCGCAACAAAGTAGTTTAATAATCAGGAACATGGTTTTTGCCACATATTGAAATGATGCTTAACATCGCAGTAGAACGATGAGTATCAGACTCAGGGTGACACCGCCCCTCCTCTCCCACCCCCAACTATCAACCCCGAACCTTTAGACTAGAGCATTACAACCCAAAGCAAAACCCAAGGAGAAGAGAAGATACCAGCTTTGATGACCACGAACCAAGTTAAGAAACTTCACGACAATATCCTAGAACAGAATAAAATGTAATGACAACACGATTCAAACCATTGCGTTCTGTGATCTCACTGAGACACATCACACGAACAATGTTTTAACGCTTGTCAACTGCTGCATTACAGGGTGATAGAAGAGTTCAATGTGAACCACTTCTAGTAGCTCATAGGCGGATCTAGGATTTTGAAAAAAAGGGGACGATTTGAGGGAAAAACACGGGGTGCAGTTTGCACTCGTTCCCTAGTTAATGTGATTTTACATAAAATAAATCTGAAAGGGGTGGGTGGGGTGCATGATGCGATGGGGGGGGGGTGCATGATGCGATGGGGGGGGGGGGTGCAGACTGCGAAGGTTCTC
>JAUELE010260609.1:0-10390 GCA_031471655.1 Diodora aspera | reverse complement strand
TTTGCTATGCAAAGAATGCTCTGATACACATGTTCCGGCATTGGTGGGGGTCAAAATGAACTGTGTAACTGGTCTAAATAATGGTAGATAACTGCCAGTCTTCACTGAACTTTTGAAATGGGAGTCGGAGCCAGTTCGGGACACCCTTGAATCTGCGACTGAGATTTAAGTGTAATAGAAATCTTTCAAAAAATTAATTATTCATTTCATAATTACAAGCTGAAAAATACAAAGAAATGCAAACTATACTGACGTCCAAAAGAAAGTATATCAAGATTTTGAGAGACTACGGAATATATTCACAAATGCGTTGGATATGCAAGAGATATCCCTGTTATCAATGAGATGATGTCAGTCAAATTACACTCACCAAAATCCAAGCATCCTTTTGATCAACTGTGACATAAAGACGTAAGGCAAATAATTGAAATCATTTGGTATACTTTCTTTTGGACGTCAGTATGTTTGTCTTTTTCCTGGACTCGGGAACTATTTATTTTCTCAAAAATCGTCTGCAAACTAATCTTCCAGCCCCCCATAAAAAAATCAAATGGTCGCTGCCTAATTCAAGTCAAGTTTAAATAGTGTGGCACGGTGTAACGTGCATTGAAATAGCTTCAGGTTTCATTGTGATCTTGCCGATCTGAAACAGGGGTGGCACCAGAAATTCCCGGAGGCGGCTGAGACTGAGACTCTGGGAACCCAAAATTCCGGTGATGGGGGGGGGGGGGGGGGGAACACAAGGTGACGCCCCTTGCTCCCTATCAGCTTGTGATGTCAGTGCTTGCACGTGCAAAACATGACAGTCGTGACGATTAATGCTGTGCTGTTCTGTGTAACAAACAGCTGTCGTTTTGATCACTTGATAATCACAAATATGGCTGCGCCCACGTACGTAACTTCCGCCTTCAACAATGTATGTTTATAGATTGCAGATGTTACCCATATACACTTGTTGAATATAGGACGAGCCTAGACATTATTTCGTGATACACACATAAAAGACACTCAGAGGTACTAAAATGCTTTAATTTCTTCTCAAACCCTCTTGTTTCTGTACAGCTGTATACTCATGAATCAGCTGTCCAAACAGTTCAATCAAACTATCAAACAGCACATCTGGCTCAATCTATATATAAACAACCTCTGTTATGAAGACCTACCGTTGTCAACTGTTTCTTTTTCCGGGTTTTGTTTTCCTGTTACTTTTTTCCTACATTCATTTTGAATTAATCGACGAAATTTCGGTTTTGATATCCACGATTTCAATTATTGTTGATTTACCATTGTTCTAGCACTTTCCAACTTGCCAAGTTTCCCAGAGACCAGCGATGCCATTGACAAACAAAACCTCCGATGTCCCAGAGCCCACCTACATAAATACTCAGGTGAGCCAGTATCATGGGTCCAATAATATTATAATATCTTCGGTGAGCAGGTAGTGTTCATTTATGCCATTATGTGACAGTAAAACGGTAAATGGGCCTTGTAAACGCTTTCTTATTTTATCAAGCACACTGTAATATTACAGTGAGAGCCTTTTAAAAATTAATTGGTCCTTTCAAAAACTACACATACACTCATATCTTCACAGAGAAAGGCTTGTTAACTATACTTCGCCTGTTCTGTTTAGAATGTTGTGGATGTTGTAACTATTCAATATTCTACCATAACTTTCCGGTTTGCCGGATCCTGATTTACAATTTAGAGGTGACCAAATCCTCAATAACCGCTGTTAAATAACAGTGAGTCTATTCACAAGATCATGAATATGATGCACGCGCTGACCTCGAACGATTCTTCTTCGGCCAGTATCCGGCAATTTTGAAATTAATGGTGGTCAACTCTCAGCGAACAAGTTTCTTTCTCTATCATAAATTCCTTGTCATATCTCAAAATTGATGACAGTCAAGTTATTATAAAAAATGCTTGGGCAATCATCAGGCACAGACCCGTCATGGCCGTGGTCTCGCTCTTCTATGGAAATGTTTTGAATGGAATGTAGAGACGTCATCAAAACGTCACGATGACGTCACAGGTACCGCAGTCTGTAAAACCGGTGTGTGCTACGCGTCGTCAAAGAATGCCAGTCAAAACGTCAATTTTAATTAGTAATGGTAGAATGGAGATAATCGAATTGTGTTTTTCATGCGAAGGCGCTCGGTTTAAAACCCCCGATAACCGCTTCCATCATGAAAACACAATATGATTATTTTCTAATTAAAACAGATTTGAAACATCAACACAACATTTTCATGATCAGGTATGAAAGCTAACAAATATAAGTTTGTGTTCTGAAAATATATTCCTTCATTGTAATCACTGTTTGACTTTTTATTAAAGGATGTCGACAGAATAAAGAAAGACAGTGCTGCTCAAGGTAATTTAATGATGCAGTCAGCAGTGAGAGAGAGAGAGAGAGAGAGGAAGAAAGAGAGAGAGAGAGGTTAATGTTTAAAACGTGCACACTCCAGACATACTGATTTGGCGCACGGGGGATACATTGCCTAAAGAGAGTGGAAGAGCGTCAGTATTTTGGCCCAATGTGAAAGGAGAGAGTTGGAAAGGAGGTTTGTGTATGTTAGTGAATATAGGTGTTATTGTAGCGTAAGAGAGAAAGGAATTTATTTTGTTGTTTTTTAAGCATTTTATTTTATTTTATGTTATTTTATTTTTAAATTTTGTTTTAAAAAAATAAAAATTGAATAGGGATTGGGTTTGTGTTTACCTAGGTGTTAACAGCTTACATGTATGTAGGGAGATTCTTTATGTAATTGGGTTAGAGATTTAAAGGACCAACACTAGAGCTCTTGTCATTCTTGAAGCTTGTTCAGTTGAACATGACTTGTAGTTATTCATGAAGATAATTTATCACTTCACAAACCTTTATTGGTAGATATACACTGGTGATAGCAAATTTGGGAATGAGGGTACATATGATGTATATGTTTTACAGTCAATGCATTGTGAACATCTTGCATATTTTAATCAACAACGAAATACTTGAAGTGCCAGTATCTAGAGTGTCCCCCATCTCTGCGAATGACCCATTGACATCTACATGTACGTAGAACGCTTGCGAGGATATTTCCCTTATCACTGTTTACAACTTCCGTTCCTTTATGCCTTTCCATCGGTTTATTCTGTCATACGATTCTACTACATACTGAAATAAGATACGAAACATCGAGTGAACTTGTATACTGTTCTAAATATGTTTGAATTAAAAATAATTATCATTAACATAAGGAATTTCTAAAGCAAATAACCACTCGTCCAGATACACTGTCCTAACTGTATTCCTCTATCTTTCAGATGATGTCAAAGGAGACTGCAAGAATGCAACTAATTCTTCAGGTTCCATCTACATGAATTTTGATTGATTCAAGTGAGTTAATATTGAAAGTTTTGAATTGAATTATATCTCCAGAAAGCAGGTAGTTTTCATCTTACGATAAAGAGTATCTCTGAACATGTCTCCAGATAATGATATCTTTCAGTGGCATGCAGTAGCGTTATGGTAGAATTACAGAAGTTGCATATGGAGTACACAGTTATTAGTGTCCCACTTTCAAGCTATAATACTGGAGTTACATCTTGACTAATATAAACTGGCGGGAAAAAGACAATGCACACTTGCAAACTTGCTGCACAAAATATAAATTTGAAAGGACAGGGCAAAGTAAACATACTGCAAATGTTTGCCAAACACGTTGAAGGTAATTATCCAAAAATATCGTCTCTGGTCACTCCATTAAACAAGCTTCAATTCAATGTGAATTTTTGTTCAATTTCCTCAAAACGGGTGGGAATGTTCTTTTGACTGGCAGTTAAGAATACGAGCAGTGTCTACAAAGGTTAGATGTGTGGGATTTTGTATGAACTTCTAAATCAGGTTGTTAACTTTCTTAATTGGCTCCCACGTCTCCATGAAGACGATGAACAGTGGCATCTAGAAACGTTAGGATAGAATAACAGAGGTTCTGTGTGGATTGTCATGCAACGTTCATACATTTGTGAGGTGAGTTGGCCTCCTTTAATGCACGGAGGTCACGAGCTGGTGAAGTTAAGCAACGTCTAGCCCGGAGAGTAGCTGGATGGGTGATCGGCTAGCGTTGAAAACTTCCAGGCCTTCAAGGGTTCGCGCCTGCCTCGCACCGAAACGCTGGCATTGTCAGTGGGTGGCACCTTAGACACGTGGCTTTACTCGTAAACTGCCTCAGTATACCCAGCTGAAATTGGGTACCAACTCGGAGGTGAGGGAAATGAGAAAGTAAACCTTGTAGTGCCTAACTGGCTGCTTGGGTTGTATACTCCCCAGGGAGTTGACGAAATGTTGTGGATGGCACATTGTTCGGTTAATGTGTAGCGCCTTGAGCATGTACGAGGACACGGATAAGTCGGCATTATAAATATGAATTATTATTATTGTCCAATACACACGACATGAAATGATAATAGTGATCTCCTTATTTTCAGAGTGAGACAAAAGTCCTGTAAGACTGACAGATGTAGGAAGTCAGCCTCTTCGTGCAGTACTTATCGAAAATTGTGTGTTAAAGTTACTACATATGTTTCCGAGGGGTATGTCTGGTTATTGCACACTTTCGATGGTTTGACTGACAGTCGTGAAGGTAACGAGTGCGACTGCGAAGCACAATGTCCTCACGGCTGTCAATCAAACCATTGAAAGTGTGCAATAACCAGACAAACCACGAGGAACAAGGTAGTAACTGATTTGTACCACGCCCCGAAAGTGACGTCACAAGGCGCACATTTTGGAAAGGGGCGGGTCTTCAAAAGTGTGCAGTGTATGGAGATGTATTGCGCACTTTGGATCAAAGAAAATTTGCCGCTGCGTGGTACAACTACAAATTAATATATGGCGGATGAAATTATTCTTTATATCGTGTTTTCAATGTTTGCAAATACATACGCTTACTTTTAAAACAATGTATGTGGGTTCCTACATGAATATAACGAAATACTAAACCTTTTTTGTTCGTGTTTTATTGCACATTTCATCACTACAGTAAATTGTTTTTCTTTAAATCGACATAGTAATCAAAGTTGCATTTACAATACCCAATGTGTTTAAATGCGTATTGCGTTTGCTATGCTTCTAGTCTTTTACAATACTTGTTCGCTTTCATTCGCCAGGATTTAAGTTGAGCGATGAACAAAAATGGTGTTGCTGTAAATAGACCTCGCATTGCATACTGGGCAGTAAAGCAACAGAGTTAAAGTTAAAAATTTAATGGTGACACGATAAAACGAGTGAGAACGGTGACAAACCTGACGAAAATAGTAAAGAATTTGGCTACAACAGTACTAGTGACACTGAAAAGTATGGGCTCATCAAATAGAGCTGGCTGAAACGGTGACAAAAACAAACGTTAATATCGGTGGTATTAAGTTTTAGTTATGTTATAACCCCCAAATAATAATAAACAACACATATATATATGTGTGTGCATTGTGTTTTCTTTGTAGAGGGTTTTTCTGTGAGACTGTTAAAGATGGATAATGTGGTCATATTCAATGTTTTCTTTTTGTAAAATAACTTTGGGAGCGATAAATATACATTAAACTATGTACATACCATGCTTTTGGATAAAACTTACAACATGTTTAATGGGTTTTTTTCCTATCCTCTAACTGAGCTAAAATATTGAAAGACAGGGGAGTTATTTAATAAGAAAAGCATTCGCAAACTGTCTGAGCAATATTGTTGTGTACAGTGTAAAGTTCTACTTTATATCGGTTATTATGAATACTGTATATGTATAATCTTGGACAGACTGCCATTCACGCAACAAGTGATATCGTGGATAATCTACAACGTCAAAAATTGTCCGATGCTCTGAACAATTTTCTCGATCGTTTATCCAACTATTTCGTCATCTCTATGCCCCGACGGTTAATGTTTCAACAGGCACAGAAGGAATCACTTTTTGGTAAAACTGTAAGGACTCTATGTAAAAATATAAAAGGAATCTGTCTTAATCTGTCAGGATAAAGAGGATACGACATTATTTAATGACGCAAACACTATTATAATGTCTAATCTACAATACGTATTTACTTATTTAGCACAGAACGCCCCAAACACAAGCCTTGCTTAGGGAAGGTGTCCATAAGTGTATGTATCTCAAAGTAGGCCTCTACATCGCAGTAGCATCCTATTCAGTTCATCCACACGTCGTCCCAATTGTCACCGTTCTCGGCAATCCGGTGTGACCCTTTTGACCAGTTTTCAGCACTCATGAGGGATGAACTAAAGCGATCCAAAAGCTCTAGCCGTCATCTTTTCTGGGGTAATTACACAGAAATCTTTTGCGGTTTAATGCCAGTTCAATATAATATACGACAGAAAATATTTGTGCACTTTTTCTAGAAATGAAAGGCACTAAATTAGGGTTGTGAGAAGTATTTATAGCAAACAGATCATGGCCAGACGCAGGAGAAATTACAAAGAAGTGGGTTCTTTGGAAGCTACGGCTACATTTTGGAGTGCAGTATGATTTGCGCTTGATAACGTGTAGTTTATCCTCTGCAAAAATGTTTAGAATGTTATAATCGAGACATATTGTTATTATGAACGAGAGATTTGAATGTACTGTTGGTGTTTGTTTGATATTTGAGATCTAACTTTGATAATGTTCCTTTAAACTTTCTCAACGTAAATATTGTAACAATGCTTTTGTATAATAGAGATGTTTACATTTCCATCTTTGTTTTGTTTGTTTTTGTTTTGTATTTTAGTTTATAGACATCCATAACTTCTCTTTGAGTCGTTGCTTCTGTGTATCAATAAGTGTCTCTCTTGAAGCAACGAATGTCATAAAGACATTTTGTCATCTTTGTTTTGTAACATGTTTTTCCAATGGAAGTCATTTTCCATAAATTGAATATGCAATATCATTGTTTATTGAACTCAGTCAGATTTCTGGAACATCGCTTTCCAACCTTTCAGCTATAATTCCATTTTGTGAGTATCATATTTGTAACAAAATCGATCTACGTCCAAGCATACAATTCGTGCTATGATGTTAATACTTTTTATTTATTTTCGTTTGTGAAATAGGTGCCCATTCGCTATTCGTATTAAAAACTATTATTATCATCTTTGTTTGTTGTTTTGAGAAATGACACGTCGTCAAAGTTGACTTGAAGTGCGTTCGCTGTCGTCATTTAACAGCACACACAAAACATATTTACAGATCATCATATATTACAGATAGGGCCTACAAGTTAATTCATTTACTTGTGAAACATTTTGTTCAATAACATCGTCGCTGTTTTCCGCTATCTATGCTAATTTATAGCGCCTTTTTAGGTGTGGTGACCAATTTAGTTTGGCGACGGGTTCGGTCTAACCTTGATAACCACCACACACCAACAACGTTTTGTCAGCGGTTCATCTGTGTCAAATCCTCTTGATATTTTGTAAATTGTGCATGTTTAAAGTTGACATCTTCACTCAGAGTGCCCCCAGTCTTGTCACCACTTATCATTTATCGTATGTACCACAGTACCATAACAGCTACATCATTCCAGTGACTGTTATGTCATTGGCCGCCAACCATCTTTTATCCGCTTCAACTTTTTAACGTGAAATTGTGTCAAGCGGAATGGCTTCTCTTTAAGTATCTTGTCTTCTAAACTGAACAGAAGATCGCCGTCGATTCTTTCATGTTTGCACGTCTTTGCAAGATCTGGCATACCACACTCGGTCAACACGTACACCAATTCCGAAACCTTCAACTTTGAAACAGGAGACATTTGAGGGTCGAGGAGCCGTCTTTTGTGCATGTCTTCTTCTTGTTGTACCAAGAAAGTTTCATCGATGTAGTCGTACACATGCTCAGGTCGTAACTCTTTCGGTTTGTTCCGTGCCGTTATACCAGCATGGAGATGGGACATTTTTCTCACGAGATGTTGGATTGCTTTCTTACTTGTTTCTTTGATTTTCACGTAAGTGCCCTGAAATGTTATATGTCATTCAGATGTACTATGGCGATGATAACAGTTAAATTTTACTACACATGTCTGAGTTGCATGTACATTTGTGATACTTCTCATACAAGTCGAAGGTTGCGGTGGTTTAAACACCAAGGAATTGTTGTTGAACGCTCTTGACATTTGATGATGACATTTAATTTTCAACCGAAAAATTCACATGCCAAGAGCCTCAAAGCGTATTAAAGGATAATTAGTTTGTACTATGGAATACAATATAGTGATGGCCGGTTTATATGTTGTCTTGTGTATGAATGAATGATCCAAATTCAGTTATAGGGCTGCATGCATGAAGGACACATGTTACATTTTTCTTGCAAACCACATTAAATATCTGCCATGATTTCACATCATATTATAACATTACATTAATTTGATATTTCAAGGTTTATTCCATAGACATAGTATGTCATACTATTTATATGGAATACGTCCTTAAAATATCAAATTATTGTAATATACCTCTTCGGTCTTTCGAAATAAATTGCCCAGATATCAAAAAACAAACACGCAGAAAGCATGTTTTCCTCGCCATTTGTCAATTTTATCTGCGTTCAAAACAATTTAAATCAAGTCTTCTGCAACATTCACTTAGGGAAAATTCTCACACCGATATTGATGCTCAGCACGTAATACTTTAAATGACAGATTAAAGTTGTTCTCAAAATAGATATCTTTAAAATTAATTAATTAAAACATTACCTGATCGCCAGGTGACATCGGTGTTGTTACTTTACCTGTAAGGTAATAACAATTGCTTAGTTAAAATAACACATGTACACTGAAAGAAGTTCGAGAAGTTCCTTTGACAGGAAGGCCATTTTATGGACCAGATGGAAAATAAGTCCTTTTTCTATAATCATATCTCGTTTCGTGTGACACGTCCTATTTCTTCCTATTTTGTTCACTCCAGCCAGAACCCGGTGCCTAGGGTGCCAGGGTGTTGAGATCAGAGAGTCAGAAGCTTCTGGTGGTCTCAAAAGTGCACAGAGAATCAATGGGATGCCGCTCATTTTCTTTTTCTGCTCCAACCACGATAATAATAATGGATAGTTCTTTTATAACGCCATATCTCCACACAGTAGACTCTAAGCGCTTCCATATATTACCCTGGTTTACCCAAGCTGCCTTTCGGCACTAGAAGGTCATTACACTCCAACAATTGAAGGACCAGTACCCTGTTTCATCCTGGGTCGACTGAGACAACTGGAGTAAAGCGTCTTGTCTAAGGACACAACACAGCGCCGTGAGCCGGGGACGAACCCGGGTCGCCGGATTAAGAATCCGACGCTTTACCATGCGACCACCGCCATGTGGTAAAAATTTGCCTTGTGAACTCAAACAGGCCAGCTCAATCAATGCTTTTAAAGCGAAATTTAGAACTCACTTGTTCAGAAAATACTACAATATGTAGAGTGTATTTATGCCAGCAAGCACTGCGTTTAATAGAAGTTTTAGAATCTGTCATGGTTTGAGCCCTATTCATGACTAAATGTAACTGTATGTAATTGCATTGTCAAAGAAAAACTGAATTATACTGAGATAAGTGATTTCTAACCTGGCAACCAGGCACTTAGTTGAGGTCCGGCGCTTACATTTATAGAAGCAAATGTATGTATTTTACTGCGTTATTTGAAAATGTGTGTATTTGTCGAGGATTACAGACCCCTTATCGGGGAGCTCAGCCCCCACATTGGGGAATTTATGGCGCCACCCCTGTGCTGTATGTACGTTGGAAAAGAGCGACATTAATTTGTGTTTCACCCTTGGTGATGGTTGTCGCCATGATGTAGCGCCATTCGCCCTCTTCAGCTGTACGGACTAGGGTCATGTGGAGTAAAGTTCTTTGTTCTCAATAGCTCCTGCACTGCTATTGCTTCATTTTACTCGCGCTTCGTTTTTGAAACACTGTCTCTTGTTTAGCTCCTGAAGAGTCCGGTGAGCTATAGAGTGATGAAGACTCCATTGTTTGTCCGTCCTCTTTGTGTCAACAATTTCTTTAAACGACATCGCCTTTGAAATTACCTGACCAATTTCAATTAAATTTGTAGGACGTATGTCCTATGTGCAAGACTCAGAATGTATACAAATGACCCCCTCCCCCTCCCTCTCCCCCGGGATGCCTGGGCGGGCACATTAAGTGGGTATACTACCTTAAACTATATCTCATCTGGAACCACAAGGCCCTTCTCAACTTCACTTGGCAATAGGTATCTGATGAATAGGCGCCTGTATAATCAAAATTGTCACGTGACCGCCGCAGGTGTGTGACCTTAGTTGACCGAGTAATGTCAGATCTATGACCTTAGAGGTGACCTTGGGGGTGGGCTTGTTAAGAGCAATTTGATGACGTCCCGGGTGGGCAGGG